>JAOVVI020009964.1:0-13306 GCA_028571085.2 Nepenthes alata
TCCAGGTTTGGCTGATGTGGATCACTGCTGGATTCACTCACATTTCTCGTTTCCTCTCTTTGGCATACCGGCTTCCTCTTCACATTCTCCCGGTGTGGAAATGAGACCAGTTTGATCTTGCTGATGTGGGCTGAAGGCCGATTTGGATTTGTGGCGATTATTTTTTCTTTTTAGCTAATTGGCTGTTGTGTCTCTAGGCTACCGGGTTTGGGTTTACCATTCCTAGGGTTCCCCCGAGGTTTCTTGTAGTTCACCATTCTAGTTTGAGATCTTACTGTGCAAAAAAAAAAATTTGTTGCATGATTTGGTTTCTGTAGGAGGTGAAGGATGCTGGAGGTGCTCGGCTAGTTTATCTACCCTCACTAGTCTGGTGGTAGCATGATCGATTTTGTGGCTTCGCGACAGATCCGGCATGGTGTTTCAACTGGTTTTTCTGGGAGGATGTGCTGATTTGGTATTGTTATTGACTTTGTTTTCGGCTTGGGAGCAGTATAGAAGCTAGGAGACCTGGTTCAGTTTGGGAGGGATTATCTACATCTCGTTGCTGTTATGGGTTGGCTTATCTTATTTGGCTAGTCTGTTTTCCTGGTATTGTATGATCAGCTTCTGCGGCTTCGTGACAGGTCCGGCATTGTGCTATGACTGATAGCTAGCCATGTCGATGAGATGGGCTTGTATACAGGTTTGTCTGGGAGAAAGTGCTGATTTGATTTTGTTGATGATTTTGTTTTCAGCTTGGGAGGAGTATAGATGTTCTGGATATCAGGTTCATGTATGCATTCTCTTATTTTCATGATTCATGTATGGTGTGCTCGGGGTATGCCCCAACTGTTTTATGCTATCTCTAAGTCGGTAAAATACTTGGAGGTAGAATAGAGTTTTGTATTTTTTTTTATAAGTAAGTAAATAAAATTAAAATAAAGAATGTACAAAATAAGTGTTCTAACTCTAAGTGTTTTGCCGACTTAGAGATAGAACAACAAGTTAGGGCATTCCTCGAGCACCACCATGAAACAATTCATGAAAACGACCCAACCAATCACACAAAAATAAATATATGAGCAACATCTAAACTGGCCAGAACAACCCGGCCCAGATACCCAAACTGTCCATATCTCAAACTCACCGAGCATGGACGCTTTTTTTTTGGTAAGTCGAGCATGGACGCGGGAGACGGTGCTATTACAGAGCAAATCATACCAATGCAAAATTCCCTGCATCCAGGTGCAATGTCTCCAGCAGTCAAAACACAGCACAAGAAGTCTTCTCTCTAGGTTTTCAATTCGTGCGGCGCTCCAGGGTACTGCCTCCTCTGGCTGGGCGGCGTTGGAGCCGGCCATGGCCGGTCTCCTGGTTTCTCCTCCCAATTCCTTCCCACTTTTCGACTCCCCGTCTCTACCTTTATGGACTTCAGATCTGGCGACGTCAGCCTCTGCGTCCTCTGAGGCTTTGACTGTGTTCTTCCTCTGAGGCCTCGCAGATCTCACCGGAGCGCTTTCTTTTTCTTCTAGGTCGCGTCTATGGCTGTGAGCTTGGATCGATTCTTCCACCTTTGTCCGTAAAGGACGTTTTCTATTTGCTGTATCAAATTGGGATGAAGGACCTTGCACGTTGGCCTTTTTCATCGTCTGTTGTAGCTGTTGCTTTGGTGCCAGGTGCTCGGGCAGGAGCTGATTGGGGTTTCTGTAGGACCCTATATCCCATCTGTTACGGCTGTATCAGAGAGGAGCTATGGCTTCTCTTTGGGACTCCTCATGGTTTCTATTTTTTCCTTAATTCCAAATTTAGTATATCAAATTTCAATTTTGAAATTCAATTTAGTTGGTTTTCTCGCCTCCGATTTGGCTGGGTTTTCATGCCCTGGCTGCTGGGGCTGAGAGTCTCTGTTTATCGTTTCCTTGTGAAAGCTTCGGCTTTGGTTGCTGTTGGTTCTTGGACAGTGTTGCCTCTGTCGGAGGGTTGCAGATGGATTCTTCACTTGGTGGGAGAATCCTGGTTTGCTGCTCTTTGGTTTCGGGAGCGGTTGTCTGAAGCTAAAATAGGCTCTAGTGTTGCTCTATGGATTTGATGCAGATGAATATCCTGTGTTACTGGCTCTGTTGCTCCTCTGCCTGTGTGTTTCTTCCTGTTGGACGGGATGGGGGAAGCCCGTGCAGCTCTGGCTTAGGAATTCCACGCTGGGGTGCTGAAGAGTTGGCCGAGGCCTTGTTTGGATACTGGAGATCCTACCGATACGGTGGAATTGGCTTGGCCTGTGTTTTTGCCATTTTCTATCTGATATTGTGATTGATATGGTGGTTGTGTATGGATTACAAATGCCACAGGATGCTGTAGGATTGGTCCACGTCATGAGGCTTCTCCTGGTTTACAGCTGTTGATTATTGTTCATTTTTGCATTTCACTGGGATGCTGTATGTGGTGCCTTCATCTGCCTGTGCTATTGCAGCTGTCGGATAATATTTGTTCATGTTAGTGTGGTCATTGGAGGTGATGAAGGTTGCTGGTGGTGCCATTTTTGCCACTTTGGTGCTGGCTATAGCTGCTCTTTCAATTGGCGGATTACATTGAAAGTGTAGTGTGCCGCATTTTTTCGGAGCTACCTTCTCTGGCTTATATGCCGGCTCTCGCGCTGTTACATGGATCGGTCGCATTCGAATGTCATGAGCTGCTGGCTCTGATGATCCTCTGCCTGTGTGTTCCTTCCTGTTGGACGGTTTGGGGGATGCCCGTGCAGCTCTGATTTGGGACTATAAGGCGGAGGTGTTGAAGAGTTGGCCGAGGACTTGTTTGGATGCATGAGATCCTTCTGATGCGGTGGAGACCCTTCTATTTGTAGCCTATCAGTGGAGCAATGTATGGTTAGCTTCTGTTGTGGGTTGCTGTTTTGAGGTGCTTTCCTCTAATCTGCTGAATGTTGAGGCGTTTTCCTGTTGAGTTTTCATTCAATATTTGTGCTGGAAATGGCTGGAATGAATGTAATGGTTTCTATTGCTGAGACAAGCTCTGGAATGGTCTCCTTTTGTCTCGGTCCTAGATTCTGCCAAGATGTGTTGCTGAAGTTACTGCTGTTGGAAATTGGCCATGCTCCGCTGGAGGCTTGCTACTTTGCATGCCGAGAAATTGGCCATGCTCTGCTGTAGGAACATTCCACCGTCAGTTTCCTGGCGGGCGGGCAAATTCTCCTGCTGGTGTCTTTGGTGGTTGCTTAATGCCTGGAATGTAGACAGATGTTGATGAAAAGCCTCTGTTCCTGTTGAGATGTGGACTGAATTCCTAAGGGGGTTGATGTCTAAGACTAGTTTTTGTTGATCTGCCCCTGCTTTGTTTGGTTGAAACAATCTCTGCGTGGCTGCTAGCTCACTTGTTTATTTGAAGATTGGAAGTGAGGCCGGTTTGACTAGGCAAGGCTATTGCTATTTTGGGCTGGAGGTAGCCGGTTTGGTCATGCGTGCAAAATGCCAATTTCGTCTTGTGTGCAAATAGCCGATTTGGTTTGCTGCCCGAAGCCGATTTCGTATGCCGATTTGGATTTGTGGCCCATATGACGTTTTTGGATGCCGATTTGGATTTGCTGCCAAATGCCAATTTGGATTTGGTGCCCATTTACCGATTATGAAGGCCGTTTTCATATAGCGTGCAAAATGCCGAGCTGGATTTGCGGCCCAAATGCCGATTTGGATTTGCTGCCCAAATGCCGATTTGGTTCGGCGGCCCATATGCCGATTTTGAATTGAGGTCGGGTTTGTTTTGCTGACTTGGCATGACAAATGCCGATGGGGTCTTAAGGGTGCCGATTTGGACTGCGACTCGAATAGCCGATTTGGAATTGAATTTGAATTGCCGATTTCGTTTTGCATCTCAAATGCCGATTTGGACTTGAATGTAAATTTTCGATTTCAATTTACGTCTCAAGTGCCATTTTCGTTTGCTGTAGCTGCCGATTGCTGTTGCCCGGATTGGTTTGAGGAAGATGGCCAGTCTAGGTGCGGCTGGATGGGTCTGGCTGACGTGGATGGTGATGCTGACGTGGGTTCTTCCCGGTTCTGTTTTGATGTAGCAGTTTCTAGGACAAGTTGGATGAAATGCTGAACTTGGTTCCTGAAGCGTGCAATGCTGCTGAATTTGATTTCTGAAGCTTTGCTGTTGTGGATCTGTGGCCGATATGGCCTGCTGATTGAGGCCGATATTGCCGATTTGAGTTTCTAAACGGTTTGGTTTTGAGGCCGATTAGGTTTGTGGCCGATTTGGAAATGAGGCCAACTTGGTTAGAGGCCGATGTGGATTTAGGGTAGTTTTGGAATTAAGGCCGATCTGGATTGGCGGACGAATTGGATATTTGGCTGGTCTGGTTATGAGACTGATGTGGACCTGAGGCCTTGTTGGAGTTGTGACCGATATGGCCTACTGATGTGACAGATCGCCGAGTGTGGAAGGCTTGTGGCTATGCTGTTGCACATTTCAAGAATTCACAGAATGCTGTGAGAAGATGGGCTTCTTGGCAGGTTTCGCATGCTGATCTGGATCAACCGTTTTTTTGTCGGTATGGCACGATGCTGTTGATCTGTTCTTTTTCGGTTGTTTTTTAATTTGTTATGTCAAGGTTCTTGGTATGAGATCTGGATCTCTCCAAATTATTTGGGGTACTCCCCTCTTTTTTTTGTTCTAATTTCAAGTTGGCAAAACACTTGGAGTTAGATCAAAGTGTTTTGTAAATTTTCTTTAATTTTAATACAATTACTTACTTACAAAAAAAAAATTATCATATCTAAGAAACGATTTAAAGGTTGTGGGGCTTATATATCAAGAGGCGCCTATATTGTTACAATAATCATGAGATGCAGGTTTGTCATGTTACCAATTAATGTCAACCGTCCTATTATAGGGAAGTATTCCTTCCTAGATTTATGTGTGGGCCCAGATGCATTGTTACACACATCAGTCCATCATAAATTGCCTGGGGGCTATGGTGACTGTGGAGTTTAATTGGAAACCCACTAGATGTGGTCGTTGCCAGTTGATTGGGCATATTGAGTCCAATTGCCGGTCCAAGACTGTCAAATGACCCTGTTCTCAAAATTCTGCCCCTGTAGGTGTTGACGCAAGGGAACTGTCTATGCCTCCCTCTCTTGGAGGCATACTGAATCTAGTTTTGGGCCCAGGATGGCCAAAGGCCCCTTGTTCCCCCCTGGATTAGTACAGATCTCAAACTCTGAAGAAGCAGAGATTCTTAGGCCAAACGTTGATATCATTTCCAGCCTGCCTAATTCACATGAGGCAGTAATGGAGTCTCTGGGGAGCATGTCGTCTGCTGATTTAGTTGGGGTGTGTAATGAGGCTCTAGTGCCAAAGGAAATGGATGAGGTGAAAACCTTCTCTGGCTCTAGTCTGCAGTATCCAGAGCTACAGCCTGCCAATGGTGATCCTACCGGTTGTAGTGAGGAGAGTGCTGATGAGAAGCCCTGCAGTGATTCCCTCGTTGGTGAAGATGTCTCCTTCGAACACCCTGAGGTGGAAGCGGTTGCTCTGATTGTGGATGTTCATGATGCCGGCTCTCTTCCAGGGCCCCCTGCTTCCTTGTTTGTTTATCATGCTTTGGGTCAGTATGCTGAGGTAGACCCTGTTATTACTCCCGATTCTATCTTACGGATTTCTCGGAAATATGGTTTGGATTGCACTGGTCAGGTGAGGTGCGAATCTACCTGTCCATGTGCATCTTTGGAAGTTGATCATGTGGATAGTGCATTGGTCGTCCCCTTGGTGAAGCCAGCCCCAACAAAATTTTGAACTGTTGAGGAGATAGTGGAGATGAATCATAAAGATTGGAAGAGGGCCAAGGCCTGTAGACGTAGAGAGTCCAAAAGATCTAATAATTCTTCTGGAGCATGTGCTCGCTCTTAAGTCGGTCGTATGTGCTGGCTTAGATTGTGGATGGTGTGGTGGGCCATCCCAATGTGTCAATCTGATTCTGTAGCCTGTTGGCTTGAAGGGGTGAAGGACTAGGTTGCTGGATGTTGTCTATTGCTGATGTTGCATCTGCCTTCCTGGGTGGATGTAATTTATCCTGGTTTCTGGAATTTCTTTTGCAATTCTGATGCGGTAGTAATGATGTCGTGGGGCTTTTTTTTTTGAAATAAATCTTGTGGCTGAATTAAGATATTGGATTGATTTTCCCTGTGCATTAGCAGGAGTGAAATTATCCTTTGCCTGTCATGGGTATTCTCCTTGGCTTTTTGATGAAGGGGATATGGTTGGAATGTAACCAAATTGAAAACAATTTTGAGATCCTGAAAGGGTCCTCAGTATTGTGATGCATTAGTTTGATTGTGGATGCGATCCTAGTGGTTGTTTGGGTGCAGTTAGTGGTGCCCTGTTATGCCCAGTTTTGTTCATGGATGCTGTTTTGCTTTGCAGATGCCCTGTGTATTGGCTTTTGGCAATATTGCAAACTTGCTGGCAAGGGGTAAAAAGCTCTTGGTATGCGGGTTGAGGCAATGTAGTGGTTTTTCCTTGCAGGGTGTTGCAGTTGCTGCTGGAAACATCTGCTGGTGTTGGGGCTGTGGCTGCTGCTGCAATTGCCTAGAGCCTTGCTACTGTTGGAAACCTTTGGTGGCTGGTTAGCTGAGTTTGCTGCTGTTGATTAGTTCGGCCTGCTTGGAGGTGGAATGGTACATGTTTGAATTTCCTGGAAGGGTTATTGACTTCCATTAGCATGTGGATCTTCTTCAGCAATTTATGTTTCAGATTTGGAACGTTGGGACATGGCTGCTGATTTCATTTTGTTATTGTGAAGTTTGGCATATACCATGCTCCTGCTGATGGCTGCTGATGTCCTGAAGCAGTTTGAAGGCCATTTAAATGACTTTGCTGAACCTATTTTGTATGAAGTTTGGGTTCTTTTGCCCTGTGGTTGTTTCCTTCTGCTCGGCTGTACTGCTACCTACTGAAGATTAAATTGCAGGATTGTGCTGCTGCTGCTGAAACTTTTGCTGGTGTTGGGGCTGGGGCTTTGCTGCAGTTGCCTAATGCTTTGCTGCTGTTGGAAAACTAGGGGTTGTTGGTGGAGTTGCAATGCACATCTGTTGCTGGCAGCACTTGTTGCCCTCTAATTTTCTAGAGAGAGAAGCCCCAAGCCTTCTCGTCTCTGGTGTGTGAATACCAATCTGGGGCCTTCGGTGTTGGCTCTTGAAATTCCCTCTACTTGTTTCTGAATCTGAATTGGAGGAATTTCAGTTTTGCACTAGTTTGTTTCTTTACAAATTTGATGTTGCTGTTTAATGGTTTGTATGTTTTTTGGCCGGGTTGTATGTGGCGGTTTCATGAATTGGTCATGGTGGTGCTCGGGGAATGCCCTAGGTCGGTGTTCTACCTCTAAGTCGGCAAAACACTTGGAGTTAGAACAACGTCTTGTAATTTAATTTGTTTAATTTCATTTACTTACTTACCAAAAAAATAAAGGTTGTTGCAAGTCCGAGTAATGCCATTTGGGTTTGTAGATTCATTGGTATACCTGAGAATTTTATGGGATGAATGTTTAGGCCATGTTCGAGCCATTATTGTGAAGACTTCATTGTCGAATTCAAGGAATCATATTAAGTGCAAATTTTGTTCGAGGACTATATCATGGTTTAGGAAGGCCGTTAGTCGTGCATTTGATTGGAGCTGGAGTGTGAGGCTCGGTAAAGGAAGATGTTATTTCGGGCATGGAGATTCTTCAGTAGCATGAATATGGCCTTGTAGAGATTTAAGAGATGGCTAATTTAGGAATGGACTAATCGGTATCGCAAGGGTACACAGTTTCCTTGGTCTTAACTTAATATAATAAGATATCCGTTAAGTATTCCTTGAGGATTTGCAATCTCCGCAAAGTGCGTGACTTAGTAGCGATTGGTATTCGTCAGAGTGAGACTGGTGGGAATAGCTTTCTAGGTTTGAAGGGTAAATTAACGACCATATTGTTTGGATTGACCCCTGATGAATCAAGCATGTTATGGTAGAATAAAGTGCCTTTGAGAAAAATTCAGGATTATGCATTTTCTGCATCGTGTGTGTGTGGCTACCCTTGAATATAAGTGGGGGTGAAGCTCGTGATTAAAATTGCCCCAACCGTGGTTCGGAGTTGCAACAGGAGTTTTGCTTTGAGAATTTATAGGCTTGCTTATGAATGTAGTTATTGTCTAACTAATCCTAAATGTCTTAGTAGTCATGCCATTCAGAGGATATGATCATGCGTTGGTGCAAATAGATAAACCTGTTTAAGAATTGTGATTATAAACCTCAGTATCTTTTAAGGAAAGTGGACATTAGTGCTGCTAGTTGATGTTTGGAGTCCTTAGACTGTAACGGAATGGCCATATTCCACCATATATGACATCCGTCTAATTATCGTACTTATACTGTATTCATATATATTTATATTGATGGACATAAAAATTTTTCCTTTCTTTACATCGCGTGCACAAGATCGTATAAGGCTGGAGCTCCTGAGTCCACCTGACTACGTGGTTCGGTCGAACTAGGTCGGTCAACATCTTGACCGTCCAAGGATTTTAGGTCGGTCAGCTAGACACATGAGTCTAGAAACAAAATTGACATAACACTAGGAACAACAAATTCTTCCCATTAAAAATTTAGCGAAAGCATGGAATTTACCAATTAATTAATATAATAGAATCTTTTTACAAAATTTTTCAAAAGAACCAAAAGAGATTTACATCAATAACCCTTATGCACTGCTACTAAGTTCCTGATCAGTCTTCTGCCTAGCTAGTCCATCAGACCTCATTCTTTTTCGTTTGGTATAAACTTATCATCATCTAAAAAAAAATAGATGGGAGTGAGCTAAAGCCCAACAAGGTACCTATATGCAAAAGTCATGGATAGTCATAAACAGGGCAAAAATAGACAAAACGTAATAAAGGCAATTATGCATGCCGATCGTGAAACAAGGCCAGAGTCAATTTCATAAAAACATGTGCCGAAGTCATTTTCATGCAAATTGTTTTCCAAGACATGCTTCTATTTCCAAATTTGTTTCCATCAAAAATCGGCTACATTTAAGGTCTATAACTCTTGACCAATCATAACGGCTACATTTAAGGTCCATAGCTCTTGACCAACATATCTCAAATGACGGCTACATTTAATGTCTGTAGCCCTCGACCCTCTAAATCATCAAATCCCATAAACGGCTACATTTAAGGTTCGTAGCTCTTGACCAATGAAACGACTATATTTAAGGTCCGTAACTCTTGACCAATATATCCAAAACAACGGCTACATTTTAGGCCTGCAGTTCTAAGCCATCAAATCCAATTTCGAAACCATATGCTTCCAAAAGTCTAAAGTTCTTATCAAAGCAATAGAATAAAGTTCAGATAGCTGAAGTTACTCAATAATGCAAATAATCGACACCTTTCATATGCAAACAACTAGACTTCTTTTAAACATGATCATGACCAGACTTCTTCCAAATAAACAAATAACCGGACTTCTTCCAATTAAGTAAATAATCAAATTGTTTAGACATGCGATAAGCAAATACGGAATTCTTCCATGATGCAAATAACTGGACTTCGTCAAATATGCAAATGACCAGACTTATGCAAATAACCAAATTTCATGTAGATGTGCAAATAATCAGACTTCATGCAAGTAAGAAAATGGCCAGACTTCATACAAAAAGCAATTAACCGAAGTTCTTAAATGATGAATTCGTAAACATTAACAACATGCAGAAATTAATTACCTTATCATGCTTCACGTAGATGCATAACAGAGAGAGCATGAAAACAATCAGACTTTAAATATAAATTTATCAAAAATGTTGGGGTACATTTGCCTGATTTGCGAACTCCCTTGCCAAAGTTTGGCCTTGGATTCTTTCCTTCCTTTCTTTCGTCTCTGACTCGCCGTTTCTAAAACTTGCTTCCAAACCCCCATGTTTAGTATTTATAGGCGATGGGTGGGTGAGAGTAAGTAGGACAGGTCACCTACTACCGATATTTAATTCATATCCTCCTTTTCGAGTTCACCTACTCATAACTGGCCACTTTGGCCTTTAGCCAAAATTGGTTAATGATTCATTCCTTGCCTTTAGTTAACTCCGGTCAACTTTCTTGACCGGTCAATATTTTATTTTGCCATCTTTCTTCTCCGATTGTCTTATTAATAATTTACTCCAAAAATCTCGTCAATTTTCTCCGAAAACCTTATCCATCCACTGCGGTCATTTCTACTTTGTTTATCTTACTTTATCATTCTATCCACTCCGGCCTTGGCTAAAATGCCGATCCTCTTTTATCAATCTACTCTGGAAAATGCCTCAATCCACTCCAAAAATCTTCTCCGGAAAACACCTCAATCCACTCTGGAAAAAGCCTCAATCCAGTCCGGTCAACATTATATCATCAATATTTTTGGTCAATGCCTCAACATTTTGGTCAATATTTAACTCTGCCGGTCCACTATTAATTCTGCCGTTCAACTTATTCTTGTCCAGCCGGTTTTCACTTATGGCCATATCATCAATATATTATCTCTTTGGCCATTATGATAACTTCCTCATTAATTAAGCTAAATTTTGATTATACGATCTTATTTACCTTACTTGAAAGCCAGGACATTACAATATCTCCCACTTTTAAAAATTTTATCCTCAAAATTTGACAAACCTCAGCTTATCATCTACTAAGCTCTACCTCTGGGTTATGGGTCCTCATGCAATTAGTGCGTTATTTGTGAGATCCTGATCCTGGAACATGATGATTATGGAATAATTATATAGATGAAAATCATATTTAGGATTAAGTATAGTAAAAAATTTAATACTGAAACAAAATAAGGCGAAATCGGTCAAAACAGGAGGTGCGCTCGATGGGTTTACGAATATGACCTCCCGATGACCGCAGAAGGTGAGGCAGGAGCGAGGTCTAGCTACGAGGGTGGCACTCGATGGGCACTTGAACGCCAACCCAGCCACCAATTTACGAGAACTAGTGCTTGACGGGCACTTGAGCGCTGGTCATGAGGGCAGCACGTGACCTTTTTCCTTCAGTGTTTTAAATGGGAAGATGAGGAGAGAGAGCGGTATTTCACGTGACAGCAGCCACAAAGAAAGAGAAGGAAGGGGGAAACTTCACTGATCCAATCCGATTCGGGTAAAAATAAGGGTAGATCGAGCTCAAGCAAGTGTACTTCGGATGTTATATACCATTTTTACAGTGTTTTGATATCTCTAAAATTGTATTTATACTCTAAATCCATGTTTCTCCATGTTCTGCATTAATAAATCCTATTTCTGTAAATTAATTGGACAGATTTTATGTTTATTTGTATGTATGACAATATATGGCATCCATTTCATGAAAAATCATGTATTTGGTATCTGATTTATGTCAAAAAATTTCATGCAAAACCCTAGAACGAAAATGAGGGAATTTGGTGTCTAAATTCCATAATCTGTGATATGTAAAGGCTTATTTGAAAAAATGTATTATTTATGCTATGATTTATAACTGGAAAATATATGTATAACAGCACTGTTAAGTTTCTGTAGACTTCTGAAATAAAATTGAAGGGATATCCATATATTACCGACTGATTTTTTGAAGAACGATAGATTATAAACTTTCTGATACTGTTAATTAGGATCCATGACTGATACACAGTCATGTGAGGTTCTTTGGCATGCTCTACGACATTACGGTGATAATTAAGGATAACTCAGTCCATGGAGTTATACGTGGTCCGTCCTTCCTCGGGGCGTTAATTAAAGAGGGTAGTATACTGATCTTAGAGGCTAATAATTCTCCGTCGGCTTTGAATTGTGTGCCGTAGAACACAATCGGTCCCTATATGTCACTGACACTGGCCTTCGATTGTGTGGAGTAAACACAATCTATCCTCGATTACTCGCCTCCTCGGCTAGTACGGTACGCTAGTTAGGTCCCTAGATTATCGAATTAGAATTTTTGAAGAAACACGTAAGTTTTGGAACTGTTTTATGAAACTATTTCATGTTTAATATAATCATACTTTACTCCTGTTTCCATGAACTGCTTCTGTTCTTCTGATCTGATATTAACATGGTTTTTTGCCCTAGCATGATTTATAATTTCTAAGACCTGTTTATATGGAATTATGCTTTTTCTGATGAATTATGTATATGTTTCTATTTTCCTGGCAATCCTATGATTTTCTGTATCTATGTTCTGTTAATGTTTCCGTAATCACAGTCTTAACACTTTCATACTTTATATGCAACTGCATCCGCCTTATTGCATTGTACTCTACATATTTTAGTGTCTTGTTGGGCTTTGACTCACTGTTTTATTTTTTTCCCTCCAGGTAAGCATATAGAAAAGATACCAAAAGATTACCTATAGCTAGAGATTAGCAATGAAGATTATAGAGCCTTGGTAAAGCCTCAAAGATTATCTCGAAGAATTTTAAAAAAATTGATAGTTCTGCATGTGCCATAGAGTTTTATAAAGAAAATTATGTATAAATGATTGTAGCATGCTCTGTAAACTATTAGAACTGTATTTATACTTTCGCAGATTATATCTTCGGCATAGTTGCTTCCGCTATATGTTTTCTGATTTTAGTACAGGTCCTAACAAGCATCTCTCATATATTTTGGTACAGTACTTAGGATTGTTAAAATATGCCATAGATGGAATCTGGGATCCTGTGTATGTGTGTTGTAGGATGTGAATTATGATATTTGGCTAGTTGTATGCTTATACTGGTCCTGTGATTGTGTTGTGGTCATACGTCTAGGTTTGGATAACGATTATGCCCTATACAGGGTGTTTATTATAGGATGTATTTTGGTTTCCATCTAATTTTTTTTTTGGTAAGTAAGTATTTTGGATTAAAGGAAAAAAAAATTATAAAATCTATATTTTATCTCCAAGTATTTTGACTTAGAGTTAAAACATAAAACGCTAGGGCATACCCCGAGCAACTGGTACATCAGGAAATACATAAAAACCTCAAGAAGGACAATGTTCAACAGAATCAACAGAATATGTAATCTGTCTAATATTTCACATGAACAGACTCATAATCAGCTACTCCCGAATCAGCGGGATCAACTCAACAAAACGAATGGCAACCATGCCATCCATCGCAGTACAGACCAGCAGGAGGTCTGCACATGATTGTTACATGTAGATTTTTCACAAAACGTTCGTGCTGTCAACAGTTACAGATACGCATATCGAATATCATTTAACCACAATCATGCATGAACGAAAATCATGTAGCATAAATATCATAAGATGGCGATCGGACAAAAGCAAAT
>JAOVVI020009965.1:2201-13306 GCA_028571085.2 Nepenthes alata
ACTCCTGACAGCCATTCACTGCCTTCCCACCCTCCAAATTCAAGACGACGGCTTTGGGCCTCTCTTACATCTGGAGATCTATTCACTCCTGTCATTCTCTCTCTACTCTCAGCATTCAGTTTTTGTTACCTTCTAACTATCGAAGGCTGTTTACTGACTTGAGCGTCGGAGTATTTTCGGTGGGACAACTTTCCACCGACACGCTGACCTCATGTGCTATTTAGTGTACAGGATTCGCACTCAGGGAACGCAGCCGTTTCAACACATCCAGACGAATCCGAATTCGTTCGAAGTTCGGATCTAGGTACGCATTAAAGATATTATATGCTGTATCTTTGGATAAACATTAGGGCTTCATCGAAATTCGGCATATAAGAAAATTGGAAATTAATCTTGGTAACCACCCACTACAAACAAACAGCGAAGGAGTACATGTAAAGCAAAAAGGGAGTCAAAAAACAAGCAGGGGCTACAATAGAGTACCTTGTGATGATTTCCCTGATGAAGGCATGGTATCGTTGGACTTTTCCCTTGCCTTGGATTTTCCACGACCATCATCACCCTCTGTTACTGACTCAGATTCGTCATCTGATGATGAACCATCATCCCCGTCATCAGACCATCTCATTGGTCTTTTCATGTTATAAATCTGAAAAAAAACACAGCAATTACATTACTGCAAACCACAATGGATGCAACAAAAAAACTTGCATATTTAACAGCAATACCAAATAAAATAACATGGAAAGAGGTCTAAGCTGTGAATGGTTATTAACTCCCTCTATGGCGGAAATATTTTCCAAGAGAGCATTTTTTTCCATTTTTCATTGTTTAGCAGGATATAGAGAATGGGAAATAGTTTCTCATAAAAACAAATTTCAAACATGGAAATTATTTTTCTTAATATATTTGAAGGAAGTCTAGTTTCCACCATGATTACTATGATTAACATTGTGGTCGTCTTGACCCACCATCCCCACCGGGGATCAACTCAGTTCTGTCGTGTATCACCTTACATCTGTCATCATTACCATGTCACCACCTGAAACACTACCACCACGCCATTGCACCGCCACCACAATTACCACAGCCACTCCACCACCACCACACCACTACAATGGAAATTATTTTCAAAGGAATATTATTTTCCACAATCTGAACAAATTGAAAATATTTACAATGGAAATCATTCTTTATATTTAAAAAGAGGGAAGTTAAGCTCAATTTCAATAGAAAAACAGAAGCTAAAGCAATTCCTAGCAAACGTTGAATGGATTAGCAAGACCCACAATCCTAAATAATGTTCTTCGCGTCATATTAAAACCCAATAGAAGCCCTAGTTCAAAAAAGCAACATTTCTCGTTGAACGGCTCTGACACATTCTGGATAGAAAGAGGTTGAACAAGATATCAAAAGAGTAATTCAGAAATCAAAATCCAATAGTTCGATTAAATCTTTGATTGTTTCTCGCAACATGCATTCAATTATCATCGTGCAAACTAGTACATTCCAAAAGCACTAGATAATGAAAAATATGCAACAAACAAAATATAGGAATTGGAGAAAGGGAATTAAGTCGATCAGCTCAAACGTACGTGCCCCTGTGATTAGGTTTTATCAAACGAAATCGTAGAGAGAAAGGGAATTTTCTTCAGCTCTTATCCCCAACCCTCGTCGGTGATGGAAAAAGAGAACGGTAACAGTTGTATGGATTATGTTATGATTACCGAGGAAGAGAATTATAAAAAATAAAAATTTATAAATTAAGGTAACGGTTGGTCAAGTGTCACGTGCAGCAGATGCTTCTAGTGTGAAATGACAACAATACCCTTTACCTCCGACATGTAGATCTCTCTTTCTCGTCAATCAGCAAAGACGACGCAGAGCCCTAGTTTCTCGTCCTCAACTCCGGCTGCTCGAGCTTCCTTTCTTTCAGCAACAATACGGGCCAGTGATCAGCATTTTTCTCCGGCAGGTGAAGATACCTTTGCTCTTTTTCTTCCTACTCACTCTATTGCTCTCTTTCTCTTCTTGCGGTCTGGCTTTACAATGGTGTTCGGGTCCTCATTCAACCCCTAGTTCCACCTATAACGGATTCTAACAGTATTCTCTGTTTTATTTGTCGGTGTTTTTTAGACTTTTACCTTTTAGTTATTGTAAATTGAAACATTGGCAGATGTTTAAGGCCATGAAAGCTGGGCATTGTGTTGTGTCTTTGTTAGTGAGCTTGCTTTGTGGATCATCTTTTCTGGTCATTGTTAATGTGTATCGATGGGTTCATTGCTATTAAAATTGAAACAAATTTAATTGTGTGATGTGTTTAAAATAAAGGGAATGTTGCATTGTTTATTGATGGTATTCGGAAAGAAAAGGTTTAAGCATCTGATATATGAAATATCTATATGCTTTCTTGGCTTGACATTTTACTATCCTCTCTGAGTAGCCCATGTTATTGCAGGTCGACAAGAAAACCTAATAATTTTTGTATAACCAGGTTTCTCTTATGGAGGTTGAGGCAGATGGAAAAGATACATCCGTGGTGCTGCTGAAGCAAGGAGCTGAAGCTGTGAGTGACTCTTCAATTGCTTCAATAAGCTTGTCCTTTTGAAGTTTTAGTCTTGGCAGTCTATACTGTTGGAACCAACTTGAGTTATTTACATTTTCCTTTTGTTTTATCTTCTCCTATCTTAGATAGGAAAATTGGCTTTTGATTTCAAAGGAAGAGTACTAGAATTCTTTATTTGCAAAATCAATTTCCTCATGTATCTGACTAGCAGATATAGAGTTGGCGTTTTTTGTATGGAAAACTATGTACTGGTTTGCCTAATTTCCTTGTTTGTTCAACCGTCAGTAAGGAAGATCATCCAAGTTAAAACTCTAACTTCCTATTTATGGATGTGGGCACTGGTGTCGGCGCATGTGGCAACTTGTTGTAATTAACAAATGTGTAAACTTTCAGGGTTTGCTTGGTTCTTGAAAATTTAAAGAAAATAAACCACTAAGAAAAAAAATAAAAATGTGAAAATATGAAAAAAAAAAACATTTTCTTTCTTTTGTTAGATGTAGAAGAATAATCACGTCAAAAAGTAAAATAATTTTATAATAAAAGTATTCTATTTGTTTGATTGTCAAGGAAACACAGAGAAAATTTGTTACAAACCATTAATATTTTGATTTCTTACATTTTTTATTATATTTTTCCTCATAAACCAAACATTAAAAATTACTTATATATATATATATATTTTTTTTTTCCTTTCCTCAAAATTTTATTAGAACTAATCAAGCTCTTTGGGATTTTTGGTTGTTGTGAGTATATATGTACCCCTGCCGTTCACATATAGATGAAATATAACATGATAATTTTGTGAGAGATAAGCAATCACTTTCTAGTTTCTTACAACTAAGCAATAACTCTCTTGAGTTGACAAAACTATACCAAACCAACCAAATTGAGCCTTCTTCCTACCAAGTTTAGTTTAGTTGGTTACATGGATTTTTGACCTTCAGTGAGATGTTTTGTTTTTTGTGTCCTCTACTAAGTCCAATGCTTTCTTAACAGTTTCCTTCAAACTCTTCCTTGGTCTTTCCCTGCTTCTTCTATGGTGAACTTCTTCCAAGCTTTCATATCTAACAAGCGCATGGATCGATCTTCATTTTGTGAGACCAAACAACCCTATATTTCTCTCCTTGATCTGTTGGATAACATTGCCATCAATAGTCCCGTCTTTTTTGAACCATTGATAAATGATATTTGAAATAGTTTCACTTTTGTAGAATTTAGTCCCTGACTTCAGATTCACACCATCCAATTCTCTCTTGTTTCTGATCTTATATTCCATATATTTCGTCTTTGTTTTGTTAATTTTAAACCTTTACTTTCTGATTTCTATCTCCAAACTTTCTAACATAATGTTATTGTCCTATCTTGTTTAGTTGATCAAAATTATGCCATTTGCAAAAGGTATGCCTGAACACAGATTGATTGTGTTTAGTTTACTTTCTGATTTCTATCTCCAAACTTTCTAACATAATGTTATTGTCCTATCGTGTTTAGTCAATCAAAATTATGCCATTTGCAAAAGGTATGCCTGAACATATCAGATTTATGGTGTTTGGTCAATTCATCATAGTTTAGGAAAAAAGGTACCGACTTGAAATTGATCCCTGCTTGTAATGGGGAAAATCTTTGACTTCCTCTGTTTGTTTTTACATGTGTCATTGGGCCATTATACATATCTTTCATAACTTAGAGAACAAAATGGATACTCTTTTTATTTCCCCAAAACTCTTCATATATTTTTCTTGGGCCTACATCCAATGCTTTTCTCTAAATTGATGAACATTATATGAAGGTTATTATGTCTTTCCTTAAATTGTTCAACCAGGTTCTTTTTCCAAAATTCTTGTCTTGTGTGAATCCAAATTTGTTCCCTAAGACACTGGTATCTTCCTTTAGCGTCCTTTCAATGACTTTTTCAGTAAATTCCTTATATGACTCATAGTTTAATGTCGTTGTAGTTGACACAACTATATATATCCTCGTTTTTCTTGTAAATGGGTATCAATTTGCTTTTTCTCCACCATTTGACATACTCTTACAAAAGATTTTGTTAAACAATTTAGCTAACCATGAAATTTCCTTCTTCCCCATGCATTCCATAGCCTCTACTATGGAACCATCTGGTTAATTCGCTTCCTAATCTTATCATATCCAATACTTTTTTATCTTCATTTCTCTCAATATGCCAACAATGAGTGATTTAGATTTACCTTTGTCATTGAGCTTCCCAAATCCACTCACTATGATATTCTCCCCAACTTGGCTCAGGACTTTTGTCTTCTGTATCTTCCTTTAGCTAGTTCCTTTGCATTAAGTCGATTATATGTGTCCTCATATGCTTCAAGCTTACTTTATCCACCTTCTTCTTCATCTTGTTTTGGCAAATTTATAATTCTCCAAATTCTCGTTGTTTTTTATGTTTATCCAATGTCTTATAACAATCTTTCTTAGCTGTCATTTTCTCCTAGACCTTTTTACACCACTGCCAAACTTCTTTTTTGGCATCACACACTCCCTTGAAATCTCTTTTGGCTGCTGTTTGAATGCTATTGGATTTAGTATCCTACATCTCACCACCTTCTATATCCAAGTGACTTTAGTATCTTTTCTTTAGAGAGACTCTGCTTGTCACCTTTTGAATTCCTCCATTTAGTTATTGTTTGATTATAATTTGCCATCTTCCTCTTCCATTTCTTAAGATGCATTTCCAAAACCAGCAAAAGGTGTTACACAATCAAGATTTCCTCATAAATGGTCTTTAAGCCCTTACAATAGAGGCAATCTATTTTCTTCATGATGAAACAGTCAATTGGAGTTTTGGATAAGCTACTCTTTTATATGAATAAATGCTTATCCTTATTGAAAAGAATTTCAGTCGCACATGAAATTATAAATCAAAAATTTCATTTCACTTTCTCCCTCATTATAATAGCCTCCGTGTAGACTTGTATCCCATTTATATCTTGTCCAACATGACCATTTAGATCCCTACATATAAATATCAACTCTCCCCATCGAATCTCTTGAATTATCTCATGAAATTCCTCCTATAATTTCCTTTCAGTTCACCAAATCCCACTTGAGGTACGTATGAAGTGATGAATAGAATGTCTTCTCCTAGTGCCATCTTCATAGCCCTAGTCTGATCCCCATTTATCTTTACACTAATTTCATTATATTTCAACTCTTTATTCACAATTATATCAATTCTATTTCTAACTCTATCAATTTCTATAATACCATAATTTGTAGCTGATCCTCTCTAGATCCTCAATTTTATTCTTACCCACTTTGTTTCTTGTAGGGATTCTATATTTATCTTCCTCATAATCATAATATGGAACACCTTCACAACTATACCTACCATAGTAGCAATTTTCCAAGATAACAATATTTGACTTACCCCTGTAGCCACACCCATCCATCATGCGGTATCTCTTGCTGATTTTACGCTTGTACTCAAGTGATACAATGCATCACAAGTAAGGTGCACCCGAATAGTAGTCACTCCAGCTCTCAAATCAACATTAAACATTCTACAAAAGTATTGCCCTCGCTGTTGGCTATGTGACATGCAATTCTCCTTTATTCGTGTCCAGCATATGCTAGAGGCAAAATCATCAATGCAGGTGGATGAACTCTTCTTAGTAGCCAAAAAAGCAGTAATTCTTCTTGTTGATTTAAAGTTATAGGCAAGCATAAGTATTACATCACATGACAACATTCGAATTGATGCATCCAAATACTTGTACCTAATTTCATGCATTCTTGTTTTTTCCTTCCTGTTTTATGTTGCTGATCGGTCAATATATTGTGATTTATGCTTTTCCAGAGAGTTTTTACTTCAACATTCATTGGAAGGAAGTCTATTGTCAAGGAACGTTTTTCTAAGAAGTACAGGCATCCAACTTTGGATTCAAAGCTTACTCTCAAACGGTTGAACGCGGTCCGTTGTTGTATCTTTAATCTATCTGATATTATTTCTGTCAAATTCATAAACACGTTGACTTATTGTTTACTTATTTGGACACCTTTTTAACATGGAATGAAATATTGGTATTATTATATGTCGCTATATTGGTGCTATATTGTAGTGTATTGGCTGATACATTGGGCAATGTTTGCCTGACAAGTTCCATTTCATATCAAAAAATTTTTTTTGATACCATCAATACTGATACATGTCACATGATATATGCACGATTGATGCCGAAACTAATATTGATGTTTTCATCTTCATACACTGTTAGTGTTTGATTAATTCCTTTTGCTGAGTTCATCAATATGAAGGCTTAGTGTATGAACCCCTTCCCTGAATTTCCTATTCAACAGGAAGCAAGATGCATGACAAAGGCCAGACGTCTTGGCGTTTCTACCCCAGTGCTGTATTCTGTGGACCCCATTCTTCATACCCTGACATTTGAATATGTGGAGGGTCCTGCAGTTAAGGAAATATTGCTCGAGTTTGGAGCAAGCAGGGTTTCTGAAGAACGTTTGGATGATATTGCAGCACAGATTGGTGATGCTATTGGAAAGCTACATGATGGTGGCCTCATCCATGGTGATTTAACTACATCCAACATGCTAATACGTGATGGTACCAATAAGTTGGTAAGCTGTTGCCTCCATATTCCTTTTTAATAGGTGTTCTTAGGTGTAGATAAACAGGGTAGAGCAGTCCTATTGAAAAGATTATAGGTTTAGTTTGCAGGGGATATGAGACTAATGACATAATCTACCCCAATTCTTTTTATTATGGCCCCGAAAGAGAATGGTGAAAGAGACATTTGGACCGAGCAATATTGACTTCTCTTTTCTTGATTTTGCACTTGTGGGCTATAGGTTACAAATGAGCTGAGCTGAACCTAAATATGTTTCTTGGCTTTGTTCTTTTTATGTTATAAATGAGATTGATTGGGACCTTATTTTCTGTGCTCGAACATAAACAAATAGAACCTGACCTATTTGAGTTGAGTCAGGCTTAGCTTGTTTGTTTGACCATACATGTAAACCTACTAATCTAAATATTTTAAACAAGTCTATTAACAAGGTTTCACACAATTTTATACTAAGCTCTAAAATAAATCTATTGTTGGCCTTGTCATGTATCTATCCACGAGTTTGTTCACAAGCACATAAGCTAGCCTAACTGAGATGTTTACGGGCCTAAACAAGTCATCCTAGTCAAATTCTGGCTTGACTCATTTATTTACTGGCCTTCAAAATTATGATTGTGCGTCACTCGTTTTCGACCAAACAAGTCCAAACAATCCTTTATTTAGCCAAGCCTCCGAGCTTCTTACAGATGGCTTGACTCGGTTGTATAATATGGATTTCCCTACTTTATCAGGTCCTCATTGACTTTGGTCTCAGCTTCACATCTGCCCTGCCAGAAGACAAAGCAGTTGATTTATACGTGCTAGAACGAGCCTTGCTTTCCATGCATTCTTCCTGTGGCAATATGGTAGGCAATGAAGATTCTGTGCTGTTTATTCGGAAAATCCTCAAAGACAACAACGATATTGTTTCTTAAACAAGCACATTATCTTTATAGTTGAGCAATAACAAGAACATCTACTATCGTGCATTTCAGTTGCAATATGAATTCATAAATGCTCAATTTCAAAATTTTTTGTTATTTAGATTGATCGTGTTCTTGCTGCATATCGCAAGTCCTCTAAGCAATGGTGTTCCACATTAAACAAGCTCGCTCAAGGTGCCCTCCAATTCCCTTGTGCCTCTTACATGAGTATTTTGTGAGCAACGAATCACCGTCATAAGACAATATATTTGTATTTACAAGACAAAATAAATATAAAATTGAAAATGAAAGAAAAACTATTTTTCTCGAATATAAATTTGTTAATACTCATTTTCCATTATATTTTATTGGGTATGGTTTTCCCAAGTGAAAGTATTTTCTTTTAATTTTGATTACATTCTTTTAAACTTCTTGAAAACCAAATAAGCCATTAAGTTTATAAGCTTTTATGAGTGTTGTGCCTTTATATTGCAGCTGAAATAATACAGAAGATTAATCAATTTGTTTTGTACACCCATTTGCCCATCTGTTGTTGACTCTCTTATGGCTGCATGATTATCACAGTGCGACAGCGAGGGAGAAAGCGCACCATGGTCGGATAATCTCTACAAGTAAGGACTGCCGAATGCTATGGACGATGTAATTTTATTGTTAAGAAGTCCATCTTCTGTCTCATCGTAGGGATACTCCTCAATGATATAACGTCTCATTTATCTATCCATGTTACACCACATCAGACGAAAGCACAAATGTTACGTTTTCGGTTCCCTTGTATCTTTGTCAAATTGTTGTTCGATGCGCCGTGGGCACGTCAGGAACCAATGGAAAGTAATCATATGGTGACATTTTGTTAGAAACATGGTCTTTTCTACAGGAACTGTAGTTGTTTTGTTCATACTCATCCTTACAATTTCTTATTTGTATTCATTGCTATGATGTTGTTATGCACAAGCAGTGGAGTTTTTTGAAGTACTGTTATTCGGATTAGGGGATATTGGCTCTTATTAGGAGAAGCAGGGTCTTATTTTTTTCTATCAGGGCCGTTGAATTGAAAAAATTTAGCAGCTTAAATTTTAACATTAAATAATTAAATTTTAGAAATATAATCATATTCAATGTTTTTTATTTTTAAATATTATTAGGGTTCTACTTATCCATCATTTTTTTGTTATTAAAATACATCCGATATAAATACAATCCTACTATCAAATTAATAATTATAAAACACAAATAAAATTTTATTGGTGTCCTCATTTGAGCTACTTACAATATATTAGTAATATTGTAATTTAGAAGGAGTCAGAGATAATAAAAAAATTATAAGACAAAAATTCAAGAAGTATCTATGTATACACATACGGCAAAACAGTATATTTATAATCGGAGCGAAGAGAATAAATCAAGAAAATACGCGCAAATTTATCATGTAAAACAAAAGACTAAACATGACGGTATAATTAATCATCAATTGTCTAAGTGTGGCTTCATTCGTTAAATATATAGTCTAAATGTGAACATTAAATTATCCAAATGTACGATATTAATCCAAAATCGGATATTGTAAATCCGAATGGTAGTCAAAGTATATAAATCTCATTATCAAATGTCTCGAGTATTAAATCAAATGTAGATAAAATATAAAAAATCTAAAAGATATTTAAATCGGATATCCAATGACCTAACAGCTAATTTTAAAGAAAAGTTACACGTACTCCTAATAATCTTATACCAAATCAATATTATTTAGATTTATAGGTAAACCATCTATATATTCCTCTTATAAATGATGTCAAACGTTACTTTTTTTTGTCACTCGTAGATAATAGAGGTAGTTATCAAATATGTCAAAATATATTAGGACGTTTGAATATTTCAATTCCACTCAGTTTATTGTGATAGTTTTTAAAAATACCAAATTGGGCGGTCCCTATAAAAAATGTCCAAAGTGTTTCCTTTCTGATGAAAAAAATATAATATTTTTACTCTGAAAAAATACAAATGTAAACTTTTCATAATATAAAAAGTATAAATATCGAAGTGAATACAAAATAGAACATAACCTGAAGCACATATATGGGATATCACATACACAATCAATATGTAAGTTTTTATGATTTTTTATTTACAAATATTTTGATATATAGATATAATATCTTAAAATATTTACTCATTTTTATAAAACAAGTAAGATCCTCAAATATTAATAAAATAAAAAATAAAATATCAGAACATTGAGTAAAATTATATGCATGCACAGATATTTAAAATAAAGTAAAAATGACATACATATATAATAAAACTACCAAACGTAAGTAAAGATTTAAAAAAAAACAAAAATAAACCAAAAATTACTTTAAAATAATTCTTTTTCTCTTCCTCTCCATCTCTTATGTTTTCTTTATTTTCCGTTCTTATTTTTTTCCTACAAAAATGCCTAAAAAATAATGCACAGGCTTTTATATAAATAAATTAATAAATGAATATCAATCAGACGTATATTAAGCATCACGATAAATCCTAACCGTACACGAGTGTCGTATCAAATACGGCTCAAGCGCGAACTGTTTACCAATTTTGCATGCAAGCACTAAGAGGGATGTATCGAGTACCCTTCAATCTGCTCAAAACACGCTCGAGTAGTTTAGAGTCACTTCTCGAGTACACCCTGTTGGGTCCAGTACCCAGGGTCCTCTATCTAACGGGCAAAAATTTGACCCGAGAAGCCCACGGTATTAGCGCTCGGAAAGACCCGTGGTGAGTCCGATGACATTTTGTGAACCAATGAGCATACCACAGCAAAAGCTCAGTTGTCCGAGAACCAGCGTAGCGCGTCATGAAGTCCGCGGACCAAGCAAAGGCACGAGGACTCCTCCGAAAGGTGAAATTCCTCTGAGGCACGAGGACTCATCCGAAAGGTGAAATCCCCATGAAGCACGAGGACTCTCCAAAACGTCCGAGACTGCCAGCTCAGCTAACAAACTTCTGCAACACGCATAAAAC
>JAOVVI020009966.1:0-13306 GCA_028571085.2 Nepenthes alata
ATATACAATAATTAGTAAGATTCTTCTCTAATAATAGTGACAATTGGTATATAAGTTTAAAAGGTCCATATATGGATTAAAATAAACCTCTATTCAATAATATTTAAAATTTAACGATGCTATCTTTTTATTTTATTTTAAAGATAATATTTTAAATAAATATATATATCAAAAAGTAAGTGAAAGTAATATTTATTTTTATATTTTATATGTGGATGATATTTTATTTGCATTCAATAATGATGCGTACCTTGATCTGATTTTAAACAGATTTGGATTCGTTTGGATGGTTTGACCTGATTTCGTTCACGGAGTCTGAATCCGGCACACAACTAAAGTGAACAAGAGGTAAGTGTGTCGGCGAAAGGTTATCCCGTCAAAAATATTTCGACGCTCAAGTCAGTAAAAAGCATTCAGGTCGAGGAAGGTAAACTGATAAGCAAAAGAGAGAAAGAGAGGATAGGATGGTCGGGGGTGTTGGCCCGTTGAGAACACGGGTTCCCGCTTGCTGCTCATAGAGAGTAGTAAAAAGAAACAAGTCCCTTTATTGTTCCAAAAAGTGTGTTCTGTATGTTCATTTGAAGACAAGTTAGAGAGTGAGTATGAGAGCTTCTATTTCTATGTGAGCGTTCATGTTCTTCTGGACTGATAATAGCGGCCTTATCTGAGTTGGTGGGCTTGACAATCGTGATTTGATGGATCCTTTTCCTTGTGAATAGTGTAACGGATATCCAAATCACCTCATCTCATTCATGCTTTTGTGACTATTTTAAATCCAATATTGGCGCTGAGTTCATTACCGCCTTTTTAGAGAATATCAGCTTTTAGGAAAGTGCGTGATCATGAAAGGATTGTTGCTTTTTGTGCATGAGTTCGCTTGCCAAATTGGGTCTGGCCTGTAGCAGGTTTAACGCCTTTCTGGGTCTGCTGCTACAGTACTTTCGGTCAACGTTCAAGTTGACCGTCCGTGCACGAGTTGACCACCTGCTGGCGTCTCGACTGTTAACACTGGTGTTGACCGATTTGGGCCTTTTAGGATTTGGTCATTTGCCTCCTATTGGGCCGTTATTTGAGCTGACCGTCCAATAGGCATTTTGGGCCTTCTTTGACTGTGGGCCGGCCTATACTATAGTATACCCATCACTATCCCCCCATGTCGGTGGTCAGAATTTTAGCCTCCGGTATGTTAATGATAGGATGCCCTTCACTGTCCTTCGTTGTTTGAGGATCCCAGAGGACTCTATGAAAGGATGAGTGGAAAGTTGACCGGAGCTGTTGACCATCTTTGGTCGGTTCCGGAGAAGAAAGTTGACCGGAGCTGTTGATCATTTTTGGTCAGTTTTGGAGAAGAAAGTTGACCGAAGCTGTTGACCGTCTTTGGTCAGTTTCAAAAAAGAATGTTGACCGGAGCTTTTGACCATTTTTTGTCAGTTTCGGAGAACTTTCTGTAAGCCCTAATTGACGCGTGACCATTAGCCGGCTTGTCATGCCAAAAGTAGACACGCATTTTCTATGTTTGGCTAATATCCAGGCCATTAATGCGTCAGAGGATTTACCTTTAGAAGGACCAATTAGGGAGGCGAAATGTGGCAAGAATGATGGCGTCCATTCTGAGGCGGTTTAAGGCATTTCACACCTTGTCGTTTAAGTTTTCCTCCTCGTTTTGAATATTCAGTCACGCCTCCTTACTTTGCCGTCTTCATCTTCAACCTTCTCTCGTTCCTCCAAGAAACCCTAGTCTCTCTGTTAGCCATGGCCTCAACCTCCGTCGCCGACATCTCCTCTGTTCTTCGAGATGGCGACGTGAAAGCATTGTGCGTCGAGTTCAACATTCCAAGGATATTGCGTGGAGGATCCCGGGCAAGGACGGCAGGGATTTCTCTCCACCAGCAGGGCACGTGACGATAGACCAGGCCCACCTGAGGAGCGGCCTTCGTATTCCTCTGCCGGATGACTTGCAGTCGGTCCTGCAAGCCCTACGAGTCCCTGTCTCCCAACTTCATGCCAATGCCATACGGTACATTTGCACCCTCTGTATTTTTCTTCGCAAACATTCTAAGAGGTTGACGATGTCCATTGTAAAGGGACTCTTCAAAATAAATTAGGGAGGTGAATGGATTTCTCTTGTCCCTCGTCCTGGCCTTAAAATATATACGACCATTTATGATTCTCTCAAGAACTTGAAGAACTAGTTCTTTTTTGTGAGTGTGGCAAAGACCTGGCCCCTTACGAAGGATTGGGGTCAGGTGTCAGATGTGTACACTGGGATGTCGTCCGTGACAAAGACGGCGTCCTTAGAGTGGTTGACCAAATTGGTCAAGGACCATATTTTAGATTTTAAACGGGATTTCTTGCTCTCTAGGGTAGAGACTAAGAAGCTGAACTTGGGACCGCCTTCCCCGATTCAAAAGCTTAGGCCGTAGGCGAGGATGGTGCGGCCGGAGGCCTCCAGGGGCCTGCTTATCCGCCCCCGCCCCACAGACGATGACTTTCTCAGCTCACGACCAAAGAGGATGGTGCTAGAGAGGCATTTCTCGTCATCCTCGGGGATCGATTACGTCATTGTCGGGATCTACAGCAGCCCCGGTAGTACCACGTGAATGAAAAAATCTTTTGAAGACTTGCCGGAGGCCAGGGGAGAAAGTGTTATCTTGGCACAGCCCGTGCCACAGGTGGTTCCTCAAGCGATGCAAATAAAGTCCTTTATGGAGCCAGCCTATGAGCCGTCGGCGGAGGCGCAGGAGCCATCCGTTAGCTCTCAAGTCATACAGGCGCCTGCTGAGGAGCCAATGGTGGACATTGATCCTCCGTCAACTGCTGTGGAGGCTGTAGCCGGGGAGCCTATTGTTGCTGCGGATGATGCTAATGTGGGGGTTCTGGATGAGATTTGGAGGAGGCTGCTGCCAGCTCCGCTCGAGAGTGCGTCGCTTTCGGCCCACCGTCGCCTGAGCCAGCTCTAGAAGACAGGCTTGAAAGGGCCACGAGGAGAGTTTGGGAGGTATAATTCTTTGTGATACCTTCTGCATACCTTCTCCTTTCAGGATTTCTAACTTTGTTTTTCATTTGTCCGTTGTGCAGAAGTCGAAGGTGGTTGCTGCCATCATCAAGGTGATGGCCCAATGAAACCTGGTGATCTCCGACAAGGAGGCAGAGATCGCCTGGCTAGATGCTAAGTTGGCTGCATTCGGGGCGAAGCACTGTGAGGAGACTGCTGCTCTTGAGACTGTTCTACTGGGTGTTGAAGCGGAGAACGCAAACTTAAAGGCTGACGGTGCCCGTTTGAAGGAAGAGAACGAATGAGCCAGAGCACGTATTAATCAACTTGCTGGGCAGATGACAACCTTTGAGAACTACTTGAGTCTCCGCATCCGACCCAACGAGGTTGTGGGTATGATGCTCGCGCGACTATGGGAAGGGGTCAACATCAGTCTGCGCATTACGCGGTTGGCCGATCCTAACTTTCCTTTTGATCTCATTAATTTATCCAACAGGTCAGCGCATTGTAGAGACAACCTCGTATTCTGCTGTCCTGGAGGCTCACTCCTGGACGACGTTCCCGTATTCTGCTCGAGAGTATCGAGAATTTTTTCTCTCCAAATAGTCTCACAGAATTGTGCTCCCAGAGCGTTCTTCAGGCCTGTTTTGGCCAGGAGCGCGCGAGGAGGCTGGTATTGGATTATTTGTGGGTCTCTCGGGCCTTCTGGCCAGCTTCTTTTTCCCCTGGCCACCTTTTTTGGTGGCCGGCGTAGGTACTACTTTTGGCGGAGCCGCCTGCTGTAGCTGCTCTTGTCGAGAGCAGAGTATTTAGAGCAGACGGTTGTTGGTCTGTATTTGCTCTATCAGTTATTGGAAGTAAGGCGCTGGCACCCTGTCTGTTACCCCATTGACTAGGGTACCAGTAGCGTGGTCCTAGTCGGGAGAAGTGACGTCTCTAGCGGGATCGCAAGCTTGGGCTCTCGTGTTCACCATTGCGGATGAATCGGGTGGTGAAAGGAGAGCGTTGTGTGAAGTTGTGGTTGGTTTTTCGTAAGCGTTTCCCACAGACGGCGTCAATAATGCATACTTAGACCCGACTTTGAACAGATTTGAATTTATCTGGATAGTTCAACCCTACTCCGTTCACAGAGTCTAAATCCTGCACACCACAAAAGTGAACAAAAGGTTAGTGTGTTGGCGGAAGGTTATCCCACCGAAAATACTTCGACGCTCAAGTCAGTAAAAAGCCTTTAAATCGAGAAAAGTAAACTGATAAGCAAAAGAGAGAAAGAGATGGTAGGTTGGTCGGAGGTGTTGGCCCGCTGAGAACGTGAGTTTCCGCTTGCTGCTCACAAAGAGCGAGTGGAAGCAGCGTCCCGAAAGCATTGAAACTTTAGAAGACAGTTCTCAGAAAGTCAGAAAAGATCTCGTGGAATCTTGAGGCCTTTGGTGGGATTGGAGGATGAACGCTTGTGCAGAGAGAAAGAGAAGATGAGTCTTGCCCAAGCACTGCAAGCGTTCGTGGGACAGGCTGTAGGAAGTCCCTTTGTTATTCCATAAAGTGTGTTCTGTATGTACGCATGAAGACAAGTTAGAGAGTGAGTACGAGAGCTTCTGTTTCTGTGTGAGTGTTCATGTTTTTTTGTCTGTCTATCCCCCTATCTTCTAGAATGAAGACTTCAAGCTTATATGGATAGCAGGAGAGCCACCTTCTCTCGGTAAGGCGGTGTGTTCTTTTTGACTGACAATGGCGGCCTTCTCTGAGTTTGTGGGCTTGACAGTCATGATTTAATGGATCATTTTCCTTCTGAACAGTGTAACGGATATCCAAATTAACTCATCTCTTTCATGCTTTTGTGACCGTTTTGACTCCAACGTTGGCGCTGAGTTTATTGTCGCCTTTTTGGAGATGATCAGCTTTTAGAAAGCACGTGATCATGAAATGATCGTTACTTTTTGTGCACGAGTTTGCCTGCCAAATTGGGCCTGGCCCGTAGCAGGTTTAACGCCTTTTTGGGCATGCTGCTATAGTACTTTCGGTGAACGCTCAAGTTGATCATGCGTACGCGAGTTGGCCGCCTGCTGGCGTCTCGACGGTCAACGCTGGCGTCTCGACGGTCAATGCTGGCGTTGACCATTTTGGACCTTTCAGGATTTGGGCATTCGCCTCCTGTTGGGCTGTTATTTGAGCTGACCATCCAACAGACATTTTGGACCTTTTTTGGCCGTGGGCCAGCCCGTATATAGTATATCCATCAAATAATAATTATTTATTATATGATGTGAAGTAATTTTTCTCTCATGAATTTTTAATAAAAGATGTGAGTTGTATATCTTATGTTGTTCGGATTAAAATTTATGGAGATAGATTGTGAGATATTTTGAATTTGTTTCATGAGACCTATATAAATAAAATTTTATAGAGATTTCAGATGAAATATTATTCAACAAGTGTGACACCCATTGTGAATAGTGATAAGTTTAATTTAAATTAATATCCAAAAAATAAATTTAAACAGCAACAAATGACAAATATTTTGTATATTTTCGTTGTTAAAATTTTGATATATGTTTGGGTATGTACAAAATTTGACATCGTTTTTACGGTAAAAATATTATAGATATATCAGAATAATTCAGGTATGGATTACTAGAGATTTGTTAAGAAAGTAATAAGATATTTTTAAGGTATCAAGAATTACATACTTATGTATAAACGAACTAACAATTTAAAAATATTAAATTATTATAATTTAAATTTTATTGGATATGTTGATACACGTAAATCAACATCTTGATATATATTTCTATTTATTAGTAGAGCTTTATCTTGGAAGAATGTAAAATAGACCCTAATTACTATTTCTATTATAAAAGTTGAGTTTATTCCGTATTTTGAATTGTAAAGTATGGTGTATGGATGAAAAATTTTATATGTTGATTTAGAATAGTGTATTTTATCTCAAGGTCATTGAAGACATATTATGACAATTTAATTACTATTTTCTTCATTAAAAATAGTAAAAATATTTGTTAAAATGAACATATCGATTTTAAATTTTTAACCATAAATGAGTGCATTAAATGAAAAAATTGGCTATTGAACATATTAGCACTGAGTTAGTTAATAATCATTAATCCTTTAACAAAAGGTATACTGTCATTAATGTTCAACGATCATGTAACTAAAATAGAACTAAGTTTCATTACGTGGTTTTCCTTTTATGGATAATAATATCCCTAATAAAATTTTTAATTATTTGTAATATTTTTTTTAAAAAAATTATATACATATTAGTTAATTATTTTAAAAAATTATTAATAGTTGTATTTAGAATAAAATTTTTAATCATAAGTAGTGTTACCATTTTTGATTAGTATATTAAAAAATATAATATATTGTTACACATAGACTATAAGCCATTTATAGATGGTCTATTAATATGATTCATATATTTATTTTTTAAGAATGTAAAAATATTAGTTTTGATTATCGTATTTAGTAAAATATGAATCAAGCGGAAGAATATTAATTTTTTAATACATAATAATAATAATAACAATAACAACAACAATAATAATAATAAAAGTATCCCATATTTTTTTTTTATTTTTGAGATAATCACTTTCAGACACTTTTCTCTCAAATGATAATCACCTCAAAGACATTTTGATGAAAAATATTTATATTTGTGTGGCAATTTATTTTAATTTTCAAATCTAATACTCAAAATAAATATTATCACCGAAGAGTATTAATATTTATAAAGATTCTAACAAGTAAAAATTTATAGAAAAAATTAAGTTACTACTATCAATATTAATGGTAAAATGTTAATTTTTGATATTTAATTTATTTTTTTATTTGATCTTTATATAATAATTTTTTTTTTAAAAAAAAGGATCAATTTTAGTCTAACATGCAATCCCTTTATATTTAAATATATATATTTATATTGTAAGTAGGGCAATAGGCTCGTGCAATTGAAATACTGAATTTAGCTAAACAAGACAATGGGGATCACGTCATGCAATTCTAAATATTATTTATTTGCATATTAAATAAGAAGTTGGTAGGCTAAGCCTCGATATGATAAACCACGTGAAGGCACGTGAGATAGCATAAGGCCTCGCGTCCATGCTTCACTTTATTTATCCCCAAAAAAAAAAAGAAAAAGAAACACGCCGAGGGGAAAAAAGGAAAAAGAAAAAAAAAAACACGTTGAAAAGGTTCCTGGGCTGGTGGGGGCCCACGTGAGCAGCTGTCTCTTCTAATCATCTCGGAGCTGCGCAACTGTTCTGCAAATGTTCATGGTGGGCCACATTGTTTTTAAAATTATTTTAATATTTTAAAAATGATTTAAAAATATCATTAAATAACAAAATTGGCATTTCTATGGATTTATCACAAATTTTACCAAGTTTCCATTTTAAAATGGTTGGGATTCCCAAAATTATTCATTAAATAACATATCAAACAAGTCAAGTTCTAATATTTATAAAATATTTTTACAAAATAAAAACAAGTATCCTCCAAGATAAATTTACTTTAGAAAGAAAAAAAAATAACTTTAATTATATCATTTAAATCAAACTTTAAAATATTAGCCGTCTCGATCATTTAATAGTGTAACTGTTGATATATGTTGTGGATTTATTTCAGGGGACTACTAACCTTTATTTAAGATTATCAGGTAAAGTGATACCGAAAAATTATCTTTTATTAAATATCTAATAAAATTATTGGTCCATTATATTTCACAGATGAATTTATGCCTTACATTTTGTAATTTCTGACACACTTAAAAAGATAGCTAAAAGAAAAAATATCGATTGTGATAGGCCCCAATATAAGGGTCCACAAAGCACGGCCCAAAGGAAGGGCCCAAGTGAGAAGCCCAGGACAGGGCACAAGCCAGTATCCCGAAAGCCGAGACAACGACAAAGGTCCGAGAAGTTTCAAAAGTTCGAGGACACAGCAAATGGCAGATGCCATCGAGGTACGAGGATCAGAAGGGAAATGCCCGAGAGTCCCAGAAGTTTCACCAAGTCACAAATTAGTCCGAGAAGTCATGGAAAAACCTGAGAACCCTCCACGAATGACCAAAGATTCTCTGAAAGACGGTTAATATCCGAGAACTGCCTTCTTTAACGAGTCCGCAAACTCACAAATAGACAAGGCATGCCACCCAAAGACGAGGACTACCCCATGCACGGCCGAAAATGCCAACTAAGCAACTTCGCCGTCTCCAAGAAGCACGCGCCATCGCGAAGAATCCAAACGGCTCATGACACGTCAAATCCACAGAGCAGGCGTCGTATCAGCAGGACTAGCGTCTCTGGCATGCCATATCTTCAGGACAGACGCCCATCCAATCGGCCGACGACAGGTGTCCCTGACACGCCGTACTAGCAGGGAAGGTGGCAGGCACGTCTGGTGCACAGTCGACAAAGCAGGCGAGCGGTCTCCCGGTCACACGATAGCTGCCACATGTCATCTCCTCAACGGCATGGTTTTTCTTATAAATACCCAGCAAATGCTCTTACCTGATGGGACCTTCTTTCGGCATCCTCTTTTTCAGAAGAACGAAAGAGAAAATCAAGTGTTTGGAGATCTTCCAAAAGAGAAAGCCTCAAAAGAAAAATAGAAGATAATCCTACATCTTGTATATTGTAAAGACTTTCACCCATAGTGAAGTATTTAAAAAGGCCCAGAGCCTTGTGGTTTTTTTCTCCTCATTTAAAAAGATATTTTTCACGTAAAAATCTTTGTCCAAATCTCTCTCTCCCTACTCACTATCCCTAACACTTGTGTTACAATTGGACCCCCCGATTCCCCAAACGCAATAGATTGAATCATTCTAACTGTTCCAAAAAATTCAGTAGCAACAGATTAAATCTTTTGATTATTTAAAAAAAATAGCCGCGAGATATAACTGTTTTCTGACCTAGAATATATTATCAATCAGTTAATTCTCACTCAATACTTAATCATGATCTCTAACCTATTAGTATCTCATCAAACATGACACTCTTATTCTTGAATTCTGTTATGCTGAAATTTATTCCAGCCAACAAAAAGCACACGGCATTCAATCTTCTTACAACTTAAAACTATTTTAATATTTTATAAAAATTGTATCTACTCGGTTGATCAATTACAACTGCTCCGAGAAGAAAGTATAGATTACACTTTCAAGAATAATATCACATTTAAGGCGTGCTATGAAACCTATTTCTCATAATGATCAAGCACTTGTCGACACCGAAGTTACCAAAAAGTTAACTCCAAAAGGATATATTACTATCATCGAGCCTATTCGAGCGTTCAAACCCCCCAAACTCAACCACCTAAAATGAGAGCCCTATGACTAAATTTAAGATTCTGATATTTATTTTATCAATCTTAATTATCTTAAAATATACTGATTAAAATATTAGATAAGTTGACTTAAAAAAAATTAAACCCCTTTAATTTTATTTTCGTAGCGCATAGGATCAGAGTAGTCATTATCTCAAATTGGTCATTAATTTAGATGCGTATTAATATTTTTAAATGATACATAAAATCTTAGTATATTAATCAAATATCAATGATGTTAATATCTTTTATTAAATTATTTATCAAACCCTAATATTTTCTTTTTATATTTTATAAATTGATGAGATGAGAGCATATAAGGGCCCCACATATATTTAATATCACTTATGGTTAATTTTATATCTAAATAAGCTCTTCAACTATATTGTAATAAAGCCTCTAAACATATATGAATTTTTATTCACAAAATGACTAAAGTTTTTGACTTGTGCCAAAAATAAATTGGGCATAGACAATGATATCAACTAATCACCATATAAAGATAGATAGAGTCATGATTTAAAAGAGACCTTTTAGATTATGTTTTAGATAGTTTTAAAAAAATTAAATAAAATATGAGTCATATTAATGGTTTAAAATGTACCTTTTTTTATGGAAATGAAATATTATAAATGAATATGTTGATTAAAATAATTACTTTTTAATAAAATAAACATAATTTGTTATTACTGTTAAATTAATTATAATGTAAAAGTTATTTTAAAATTCAAATAATCTCCTAAATTTAGTACTTCTATGCATTTAATACATTTATCAATAAAAAATTTGAACCTATAAGTGAAAAAATATATTATTTTTCTAGGCTATATATATACTTTAAACACTATAAATTGATAAATGCTAAATATGATGACGTGGGAGGCCGTCCTGGGCCGCTTTATAGAGATCCGCAAGACAGCTGGTTATTAATTTTTCTTTGACTAACGGGCGCATAATGTGAAATACATAGCAATTAATTAATTATTGAAAAATGTTGACAAATTAATTGTAAATAAAATAATCAAGAGCTAAAAAAAATTATTCTTGTCACCCATTAAATAATATTTAAATATTTTAAATAAGATATACTTTATCTTTTTATTTATACTATTATATATATAATAATTAATAAATAGATATATATTATATCACATAAAATGTTTCAAAATTTTTTTCTTATTGCAGTACTGATTTTGAATTATCTAAAATTTTACATCAAATTACCCTTATTTTAAATCATAATAATTATACACATTATGCAAAAAAATATAACAAAAGAAAGGAAAAGCAGGGTGCAGCAGATTCAGCGTGGGTCATGGCTAGGCTAGCAGCCCTTCTCCTTGTACGGTCATTATTTGGAGCCTTAGATGACACAAATTCTAAAGCTCATATAGGAAAGCTGACCATTCTTGGCAGGCTGACCGTTCACGGGATAATTTCAGCCAATGAGATCATTACTATACGAGATGTTATAATAATCTCATTAAATCTTATTATATCATTGAAAACTAACAACTACAAGCATTTGATACCAACGATCGAATAACAAATATGAGATAAATGATACTAACAAGTCATAACGTGACTAACACTGGTCTCCTAGATAACGCGTACATGAGTAATACTCGATGTTCGCCTTGAGTATAGGAAAACATTCTACCTTGCTCCTCATATCTCACCCTAGGTGTAACATTTGATTTCTCATTCATAATTTATATCATCATTAGTGTATGTGTCAGGTTAATTTAAAAAATAATTGTATAATAAATTTTTTAAAAAAAATTCACATTTAATGTTATCAAGTTGGCACCTAACTGGAACTTGTCTCTATATCTGTACATACTTAAGGTATAACTATAAGCCTGATAGGTGTCTATGTGCACTAATATATGTTTTAGTCAGAGAATGAGGTACCTAAGGGATGCTTATTACAACATATATATGCAGTTGAAATGGAATATTGGCGCCTTAGTAACGCCTGATGTAGTATTCGTGTGTGTCTATAAGTTTAGTTGATGTCAGATATATGTTTATCTAGCAATCACTTATTGATTGAGTATTTACTAGCTCTTCACTTGATTTTTAGTCATTTTTGTAAGAAAAGAGAAAGAAGAGAGAGAAAGAGAGAAGATGAACAAGATACAAAGGGAGAAGAGAAGAGAAAAAAGTTTAGAACTCCTTCACATTAAATTTGTTAAATTAAATATTTAAAGTAAGTATATTTAAATTTATTATTTGGTCTATTTTTAAAATATTTGACTTTATTTATAATTCTTATTTTACTATACATATATATTAGTCTTTTATGAAGACGTTTTGATTACTGTTTTATTAATGTGATTTTCACCGAATAATTTGAGTTTTTGTTTGATTTTATCAAAATTTGAAAATCTTATTTGTTTTTCATAAACTGAATATTTTGAAGAATTAAATTTATATATAAACAAATTTATAAAAAAAGTCATAAAATATCATATATTTGATCTTATATATGATATTTTATATAAGTATTTTAATAAAGAGTTTATTTTATTATTTAATATGAGTTTATACTTTCTTGACAATGTGAAAAAGTTTTCCATTTACACTTTTTTTACAAAGTTAAAAAGTTTTGTATTATTATAAAATCCTCAATTTGTTATGTTGAGTATCATTGTAAGAGATTAACTGTATATATTCAAACATATTCAGTATATCAGGTCCACTTGATGAATAATATATCATTTATGAGTGGTAAAAGAAAGTAATATTTAGCCCTATTTATAAGGATTAATATGTAGATAACCTATCTACGGATTTTAAATAATAATATTTTAGTTTAAGATTACTCAAAATATGTATAACATGTCCTCAACACTCGCATCTTAATTAGTTGGCGTACGAGTTATCAGTTAATTTTCTAATTTAACCTACATCATATTTTATATTCAAAAAATATTTTACCCTTCTAAGATTTATAAGTATTGATATGATTTTTAAATTTTTATAATTTTAAATTTATAAGTTTTATAGATAATTATATGATTTAGACTTCTAATGATTTTATACGATTTTTATGATTTGATATTCATATACGTATAACGAATTATGCATATGAAATCATAATTTGAATTGTATTATTTAAAAGGTTTGACATATCAGATTTTATATATGTTAAATAATATTCTATCATTTTATTATTTTATTAACTTGTGTTCATAATTTGAATTTGAATTGTATATTTGTACTTGTCAAGTGTTAGGTTCATAATTTGTGATATTTTTTAACTCTTTTAAATTATGAAGCCATGGATCCTTGCAGGATCGTGGAAGAATAGTTGGCAAGGATTTCTATTTATTTGTATTTATATTTTGAGAAATGTTCAGAACTTATATATTGGATCATTATATATTTCAAGTCATGCAGTATTATATATTTTGGGACAATGTGACAAGTAAATGTTATGTACAATTTTATATTATGATAGTCTAAATATTTGGTTAGATACTTCTCCTTGGTAAGATTCTATGAGTTTCTTACATTATTTGGAGGTTTAACGGGGTTTAGTTTAACCAAGTTCCTATTCCTGCTACTAGACTATGATTGTCATGCCATTTTTTGGTTTTGATACGATAAATTTAACTCAATTTTAAATTTTTTTGTCTTAATTATAAAAAATTATTATTTTAATATTACTACCATTATCATTACCTACTTGTATCAAGTTTATAATAATGAGTATAGAAAACTCACTATGCCTTATACATGAGTAACCCGCAACACCTATCTTGAGTATAGGAAATTCCCTGTCTCACTCCTCATGGCACACCCTATCTATGGGTATAGAAGTCTCACTATACTTTGTACGTGAGTAATTTTTTACGCTTACTCTAGGTATAGGAAGTATTTCATATTATTTCTCATGGCCCACCGTGGCTATAGGAGTCTCACTAGGCTTAATTTCTCCGACATCCACACCGGGTATAGAAA
>JAOVVI020009967.1:0-13305 GCA_028571085.2 Nepenthes alata
ATCACTCACAAAATATTTTGTTAGAAAAAAGAGCCTAATCTAGTCATTCAATAAAGTGAAAATTTGTTACATTATGAGGGAAGACAATTGGAAGGCTAATCGGATTGGAAAAAAATGATAGCATTTGGGAACCTAGATGACTCAGTGTACAACATATCTTGAAGAATGTCTTATGTTAGAAAACCCAAAAATAGTGAAACACATAAAAATGACAGCGGGGTTGTACACCCTCAGAGATGAAAAATCGTATTGAAGAGAGTGCTACTTTTCTTACATGTGCTGTTTGACCCAAACCAAAACTGACTATGTGTTAAGTGAAATACACCCTGAAATTTATGGGTCCCACAAGGAGTAAAACTTGACATTCAAAGTCATACAATAGAGCTACTACAGGCCCACGATAAAAAGAGATGCTATAGAGTTCACAAAAAATATATAAAAATTGTCAAATCTACAACAACGTCTGTGACATCCTACGTCATACGCCATTGTACTTATCATTAATATTATTATCATAGACAGGATCTTAACATTAGCCATAAATTATACTGGCTCTAATATCACATTATTCATTCATGATATTACTCTAAATTAAGGAAGATGCTTACTAAACATCCATAAGAATTTAAACCTGACGGAAGCATATATTCTATATCATAACGGCAGCAATTTTATTATCATCAAAATACAACATGTCTGAAATACAACATTATACGGTACACATATTTTTTTGCTTTCTTTTAATCATCCTAAGTACAACATATACGTTATAACAAAATTATGGCCACGTCAAATTTCTGTTCTAATCATGTTCGTTCTTCATCATTTCTTGAGACTCGTCTGAAGGGTAGTAAAAATAGCAAGCGAGTGAACCGAATACTCAGCAGTGTACATAACATACAAAGGCCAATAGGAGCAGATATATGAAATACAATGTATTTACCTTTCTTTATTTCCTAATTTTTATTAACTGTATTTTTTTTCCTTATCTTTATAGATCAAGGCCAATAGGCCTCACCAACTAACAGAGCGGATAAATAGAAGAAAGAATTGTGTTAATTCACACAATCTAAGGTAAATATCCTAACATTAGGATAGATTGTGCTTACTTTCACAATCGGAATCGTGCTTAATTCCACAATCCAATTCTCGTCCTCCTTCTTACACCAAGAGGCGGGCGGTACTACCTATAATCCCGGTAGATAGGGCCAAAATAGACGTGCCGTATAAAAGAAATTATTCAATTTTTTACTATAATATCCTAAGGCATACCAGGAAATATCACCATTTGAAAAAGATCCATGGTTCAATTTTTCTTTTTCAACTTTGAAGGGATCTTGTATAACTGAACTTAACAGAACTCAATTGAACGTCACTGGACGTAACTAAATTTTTTTCATATTTTTATAGAGCCCTTTCCAAACTTTCATGGATATAGTTTAATATAGCAAACGATATCCAAATATAATATTTCATAGGCCTTGAACATGCAGAAAAAAGCATACGGAACTTTATGCAATACTTAGTGTCTTTCAATCTACTTGGTGGCCAACTAATTTACCGAAACTTAAATAATTTAATTCAATACTTATTGATATTAGTAAGTAAAGTCGGGGTAGGTTTTGAGTTAGTTTAATATTTTATTCATGTTTCGAAAATTTCCTAGTTCATGTGAACCGGTTTGGTTAAGGCTTGAGACCGAGTTTCCAAATTATTTTGAGCCTGAATTTTTTTATAATTATCCCAATATCCTTTTCGAGTCAATTGGTCATTGGTTTGGTCAATGTTTAGTCAAATTTGGGCTTGGTCTGACCCTTTTTAATAAAGGGCTCAAATTACCATTTAAGCTGAACCGGTTCGGGAAAGGCTTTGAGGGACCGGTTCACTTAGTTATATAGTCCATTTTCACAAGACACTTTACACAACATGGAAATGGGTCTCCGCTATTTTGTTCCAAAATTTGAGATGGTTGGGTGATCGGATGGTGGCCGGTTCAGTCTGCTAACACAGACTGCCCATTCGGGTTTCAGCAGAACTGTCCAGGATAGTTCCGCTTCCCTAATTTTTTTATGGTTCAATCAGGCCTATTTTTGAACGGTTATGGGCGTCCTCTTGTAACCAAGGGACTTAAATTTAACAATAAATTTGGTTAAGGGCCGGTCCAAGTAAAAGTATTGACCGGTTTAGACAAAATTCCAAGAACAGATTCTACATCAGCTGATGCTGATGCAGACAGATTTTGTTCCAACTTTGAGGGTCTGAATCATATTTAATTTGGATCCTAATTTTATGAGGAGATACTTGAATATCACCTCCAAGGCATTATCTAACCTATGTCATCGTTTTGGCCCATATTTGGTTCGGGTTGTATTTTATTTAAAATTATTTCCCCAACTGCTCAAAGAAATCGTTTAGCAAGACCCTTGCTTTTCATGAATCTGGTTCATTATCCGACCCAAACTTGCTTGGGCCACCGGTTTACATGGTGATAGTACACACCTAATACTAGCTAATAGAGTCGGGTTGGACTCCAGAGGAATCCATTTTGGGGCGTGTTTGGCTAAATTTTAGAAACTGAAATTTCAGCATCAGCAGAACTAGTAAGCTGATTATGCAGCCTAGTTTGGGTCTGATTTTGAACCCCTTCTTCAACTCTTCAGAGGCTCATGATTTTTTTAATTTTACTTCATTAAATAAGGATCATTTTACCAGTTTTTGTCATTGGATAATTTGGCCATTTAGTGGTCGATATGAAGCACACATCATTAACTGCCACAGCAGAACCTGATTTTGGACACTATCATGTGTCCACGGCAGGTTCACCCATTTTTAATTTTTTTCATGCAAATCGTCATGAATTTATGATAACAAAGGAATCATGTGCAAGTATTTGATCAACAATACGCAAGAGAAAGTATCAAAAAATTACTCAACAATCAAGGAAAGGGTCGAAGTACACTTGCCGATTTATTCAGTTGGATTTCTCCTTGCTGCGTCTTGGTTTCCTTCCTCTTTTCCGTTACATTACCCTCGATTTTTTTTGTGCTTCACAATCTCTCCTCTCTTCCGTTCTTCTACCCTATTCATGCCTTAAATAAATTGACTCATCTTATCCCCTAAACCCTCGTGTCATTCCTCTAATTTTTGCATGCAGCAGCAGCTGCTTGGTGGTTGCATTAGATTGCAACTAGTGTTTAGCAGATTCATCATCCCTCTGTTAGGCAATAATGAGGCTACAATCTAGGGCCAGTATTTAGTATTATTTGTGGCCAAACTTATCCTAATTAAGCTACTCAAAGAGCTGTTTGGAAGGTAGGGAAACTTGGCTGTTGATGCATGCCACCTTTCATGCCTCTTTTCCCCATTTTTCCTATTAATATATTATATGTCCTTAATGTACTATATTTTATACTTACTATAGTCCAACATGGAGTGAAAAATCCACCTAATTTCCCCCGTTGGCATAGCTTTCAAATCAAATTTGTCCAAGTGCTCATTGGTTGCTGAATTTTCCCCTACTGCCATGTAGCTGCTGCCATGGGGTTTTGAGGGTCATTTTGGTTCTCTAAATTTTTTTAAATGTGGGGAGGGTCTTATACACATAATACCCCATGTGTGCGACCAATGTTTCCTTAGAAATTTGGCAAAAATGGCTGCCAATAGCAATTTTCGTCAACCGCAGTGAAAATTTTCATTTTGCCTATTATCTTGAAGGATTTAATTTAAGGTGTTCGGGTATGCGTTGGTAAAGATTTTAGGACAAGAAAACTTAGTATAGACACTAAAGATAGTCTAGTATTAATTTCGCCCCAAACTGAATTTCTTATCATCTTTTGATTTACATCCCTAGCTTTCGGGTTTGAAGGAAAATTAAAAGATCGGGTGTCAGGGTTTTGGGAAACGAATACATGGAAAGTTAGTCTACTTGTCAATGATCAACTCGGATTATTTACCTCAAAATCCAGGTTGTCTAACACATCCGGAATTAATTCTGGGCTTTTAGGTTCAAAAATTAAATTAAAGGAATCAGGCTTGAGTATACAAAAAAACTAAGACATAGGAGGATAGTATATTTGTTAGAATATTTTGGATTAATTTCATCATAATCTGAATTATATAAGTCATCCTGAATTTTATTCCTGATTTACGGGATTGTGGTCTTTACAGCTATCATCATGGGAGATTTAGATTATTTATCTGTTTATTAACATTTTGATATTTATTAGGGTTGTGTTCCCAAAAATCTAATGTTATGAATATTCATGTTTCCTCTTTATTTCAAGAAATTTTTCATTATGGATATTATATTTCTTGATGCATTTATAAGTATTACTAATGACTATTGATTTTTGTTGGTTAATAATTTTGAGTTTATTTATAGTGATAGATATTGAAATCCTATAATGGATAATTGATGATTTTGACGAGTTAGAGGATCTTTTGTAGAATCTATCCAGGTCGGGTGTGGGGATTTAGGTTCGGGTCGTTATACACCTGCCCTCCTTTCCATACCTATCTTGCCATCATGCTACTGTATCCATGGGATAATTTTTTTTAAACCAAATCTTTGTGTTGTAGCATCGACTCTTACCAACTTATAGAATTGTTGTAAAAACTTTTTTTTTTCAAAATTCTATATAAATCATCTTCTCTTCCTTCTCTGAAGACACCAGGGCAGCATAGAGAGAGAGAGAGAGAGAGAGAGAGAGCAGTGATGAGCATTGAGAAGAAGGGATCAAAGGAGGAGAGGAAAAAGGTAAATTAGTAGTTTACTCAATTATCATTGGTGCCCGTCATCATTGCTGTTGCTAGAGACATTATCGTCGACTGTTGGAGCTACTATTAGAAGCCACTGGCTACTTTGTCGCTATTGCTGTTGCCATGGAGCAAATTTAATGCAAGTAACTTTATGTATTTTATTTTCTCATTTTGCAAGTGAAATCTTCTCCTCTTGATAAATATGTGTCACCCCTCCTTATTTTCCCTGAGGATGTCTCTGTGTCTAAATAGAAAAATTAAAAAAAGGAGAGGAAGAACTAATAGAGAGAGAGTCGGGAGAACGATCAAAGTCGGGGGATTTACCATGATTCCATAGGAAATCTTGTTGATAATTGAGCGAATTAAAGTTACATGGCCGTCGGCATCGTCATGCCTCACCGAATCACTGTTAATGGCTCTTGTAGTGAAGCAAAAGTTAGGGCACAGGGAAGATAGAAGGGGAGAAGAAGAAAAGATAAAAAGGAAAGAACAGAAAGTAGAAAGAATGAGGACAAAGAAGAAATAATTATATATATATATATAATATAATTTCAGTTAGTGTCACGTCTTATGAATTTAGATTAACATACGAATTAAAAAGTTGACAGTTTTATTTGAACATTTGAATGCAAACGGGTCTAATTTTGTAACTATGAATCTAAATTCTACACACCACAGAGGTATATGAGATTACTTTCTCAGTATATCCTCTGATATTCAAATTAGAGATATTTTTAATATGTTCGGAAAGATAATGAGGAAGTGAATGATGAAAATAAAAGAGAATGGAGATGAGTGTATATTTGGAGAGTTATACTCCTTTTGTGTATTCAATTAATTGAGTAGGCTTTTCTTCCTCCCTTCTCTTATGGGGAGAGGTTTTATTTATAATCAGGGACACTGTTTGGCTAGTTAGCACCTGAGATCAATGTATGTGCATGATACCATTTCGAATCAGTGGTGAGAGGTATTACTTATAGTATATAACAATTGTCCATATTCAATGATAGTACCACCTGAAGACCAGGTAGAGAGTCATTTTGCCACTCTCTATATTGGTCCATTAAGTGGCTCATTATGGTCCTTTAATATTTTGCTATTCAGATTTTTTTATTTGGTTGATGCGTTCGAATGTTACTACTTAGTTGGCTTTGTGACATTTTCTGTTGGGCAGGTGACAGTTGGATCACTTATTTAATTAAGTATTGAGCTGGCTCATTTCGACCCGTGTCCATTGCGAGTCCTCCATATTAGGAGGTTTGAATTCAAACCCCCTATATGTTATTGATGGGATACTAGCTGCAACTTCATCATTACATGTACCTTTTTTAGATATTCTATTGATTTGGGGTTTTATGTGGTAAGATTTTTTCTCTTGCCTTTAATTATTATGATTTGATATCTTCTTAAGTTAAACGTGCACTGAGCCCCCCTCTCGGCTATAAATTGAGGAGCTCTCTTTGCCTTGCTCAGTGGTATGATTATTCAGAATCATCATGGTGTGTTCACTGTTACGAATAACAGTTGCCGAAATTGTTAAATGTTTCTCTCCAAATTTTAAAATCAAGGTTTGTGGAAGCCTTGAAGGTTGTCTTAATTACTCTCTTTTATATGAAAAATCATCTTGATTTTTCTTTTTTATGTTCATCCTAGAGCCAGGCCTTCATCATTGTAATAGGGTCTCTAGCTTTATATTTAATCTTAAGGTGATCTGGGCAACTATTGCAAGCTTGGGCGGACGATCTTTGTTCTTTTCATTCCTCCACGGTGTCTTTGAAGTTCTTAGAGAGAGTTTTTTTTTTTGGGTTGTTGTCCTACATCTTTGTCCATTTCACTTGAGTTGTATTTTTACTATTTTAGCTTGTGTATTGTGAAAGGATTCAACGAATAAAACTAACCAAATGATATTTTGCTTTCTTTAAATGACTTCAATATATTTGTATTCTTTGAAGGGTTGACTTTACGATGTGTGTTGGATGTGTGCCTAAATGTAATTTTTGTTATTTAACTTTTGACAATCTAACAATTGAAATATTTGACAACTTAGACTTCATACAATCTGGCATGTAATAATTTACTTTGAATGAAAATGTTTTGTGCATTCATAAATCAACCAAATTGACTTTAATTAGAGTTGACTTATCTCATTATAATCAATCAAGTGTCTGGGTTGTCTGTTACTAGTTTGCTGCCTTAAAAAGCATTGCATGAGGCCATTACAACCAGCGCATTAGAATGGATATGGCACTGTGCATATCTTCCTTGAGAGACGCCGCATCAGACCATCATGAACGGTATAATGGAATGTAGTGTATATTCATGCTGACACGTGTTTCAACTATCATGAAGGTGCATCCCTTTGGCATTTTTTGATGATGTCGTTTTGGTTTGTGATATTTGCCTATTTAAAGTGTGGCATTCCTTCACTTCTGCACTTCTTCGTATTTCACTTCTCCTAGTCTTAACTTAATTTTTGCTTCTCCTTGTTTCATGGCTCCTTGAGAAATTTCTAAAGGTATTGCTGAGATTCCATCCCTCCTTATCATTGAGGATGTAATAGATATTTATGATAAGTTTAATATTTCTATTGGCGTTTTCTTCCATATTCCTTTATCCAATGAGAGAGCCTTCTCTCCTTGACTTAGCTTCGTTGCCATATATGAAATCCATTTAAAGGAAGGACTTCGTATTCCCTTTGAGAGGGAATTGCAAGAAATGTTGGAGGCTTTTGCAATTCCTGTGGCATGCCCCCATCCCAATGCCATTAGGTAATTTCTCCATATGTTTTTCTTTATCGCAGGAAACTTTATTTGGATGCTAGAGTCATTAAAGTTGTTTTCCAATTTAATCAGGAGAGCTATTGGATTTATTTTACTTTCCAAAAAAAGTAAAAGCTAAGCAGGGGTAATTTGGACTCAATTAAGGGTTGGAAGGACTTGTACTTTTTTATTACGGTCCCTTTCAGTTGGACCCTTTTTAACAAATGGAAGTTGGTTAATCCTACTCATTCCGAAGATGTCTTAGAAAATGAGACTTTTATGGCTTGGCCTTTGACTGAGCTAATCAAGAAAAATGTTATTTTACTTTGGAGAATGAATAATATTTTGATTTGTTAGGCACTTACAGATGTCGACTGGGAGGTTAGGGTTGAAGGGGAGGCCGTTGTTGATATGCCGCTCTACCAGCCCAAAAGAAAGCTGAAAAAAAATTTTCATTTGGAATTCTCCTAAAATGGTGTCCAAAGAGGCAGGTCTTCAAAACCCTAATATACTTGTTTTGTCCTCCTCACACAACTATAATAGGGCGATTGATGAAGCCTGTGACGAGATACTGTATTGGAAGCTGATGAGTCATCTTAGAGACCTGATTCTACTCTTTCTTCACTTGGCCACCCAGGTTTTGAAGAGGCACCCAAATTCACTGAGGGTGGTGAAGCTTCAATATCCACTATTTCGAGAATAAATGACCCCCTAGTGAACTGAATGAGCTGATTACTATTGTGTTTATAGCTGAGTACGGGATCCCCATTTTTGCTAATATATTGCCCGATGAGCCTATTTCTATACCTCCTGCTACTTTCATTGCTGAGTCTATTAATAATAATCAAGTAACATAAGAGTTTCTTGATAATAATCTGGAGGTTTCGAGTACAGAGGAGGTTCCTCAAGTTAATGCTTCTCATCTAGTACCTGGAGGATTCAGACATTTTTTTCTCCTCCCCTTAGGTTTAAAGTTCCTCTCTAGCACCACACTCTACTTCTTTTATGTTGGAGGACTTTGTCCATTTCTGAGTTTGAATCTTCTCTAAATCCCTCTTTTCAGGAGAGATCTTTCTGATTGAGGTACTATTTATGTAACCCTTCATCTCCAAGTATTCTCTTTGCCATTATTATTTTTAACTAATGGATTTGTTTTATTTGACAGTCGCAGGAGTTGGTTCGCTTGATCATGGATAGGCTATACAAAAGTGATGCTGAGATTGCCCGTCTATCTCAAATGTACACCGACCCTACTGTACCTAGGGAGGTGAACATCCAAGTTGATGCTACTATTGTCGAGGTCGACAGAGCTGAGATCGGGTTGTTTAGTTTGATAGAGAGCTGTTTGGATGGCTGGTGAGATCTCATGAGCTATTAGATGAAAAATCTATGGCTATGGATCGGATCGTCTCACTTAAGGACAAACTTTAAGGGGCTGAGCATCGATCAATTTTGGATGCTAGCCTAATTTCCATTCTACAAAATAGGTGTGCTCGACTCGAGAAAGAGATGAGGGTACGTCTCTATCCAAAAGAGGTCGGACCTACTTTGGATGAGAAATTTTAGGACGAGTTTTCTCACAGTAGGCGGATCGTTTCCTTGGCGATTCTTGACTTTTCTTTAGGTTGCCTTGATCTAAGGAATTTTAGAGTTTTTTTGCATTCTCACATTAAAGATTTCTCGGAGTTGGGTAGAGAGCCATCGCTTTGACCTCATGCCAACTCCCACCCTTGGGATAGTCACGATGTTCGTCTGTAGGCAATGGATAGTACAATTGTAACCTTTATGTTGAAAGCTTGGATCTTTATGTTGTCAATATTTGTATACTAATGAATCAGTTTACTAATAGATCAGTTATATTGTGCCAATCATTATCACTGATGGTATTTGTTATTCATGTTGAATTTTCATTCAATACGTTCTTCATTTGCCGACTAGGCATGATTGCATTGCTCTTGAGCTTTATCGGACCCTAATATGTCAACCGTATTTAACTAATGGTGCTCATTCTTATGGGAGGATATCATTGCACTCATGTTGGAAAAGCCCCCTAAGGTTCTTTTCTACTTTGATGTTTAATTTGACCTCTCAAAAAGGGGATGGACTTTGGTCTTCAAGGCCGCCAGTCTTTACATGATAGTTGGTGTTCGACCATCTTTTGAGTCACTTAGTTGCTTCAACTGATACTGTGACCTTATTTTTTAACAGGTGAGAGTTTCACCCAACTTAGGATAAGTCATGATCGCTTGTATTTATAAAATCACATACAAGTATACAAATAAACAATTAGTGTAACAAATTTGTTGCAATCTTATTATTATCAACATGCTCAAATACATCATACGATCACCCCATATGCTTTGCATAAGACTTATCTCTATCCCGTCCGGACTTCGACAAGAGTTTGCAGATAATATTTTTTGAGATAGAGAACATTCCATGCGCTCGGGACCATTTTTTTTTTTGAGCGTGTAATTTATATACGTCATTTTGGAGGATGGTTATGATAAGGAATGGTCATTCCCAATTAAGAGAGAGTTTATTCCTATTAGCGACCTTACCCGTAGGCTCTATACTCCTAAAAACTGGGTCCCATACTGTTATGAAATATGTCTTAAAACCCGTCATTTACTATAATCATAATTAATTGTCTTTCAATTACCAGTTTTATCAATAAATAAATCAATTCACCAATTGGATGTGAGTTTTCCTCCTCGATACCCCAATCGACTATACATAAACAATACAACAATATACATAGGATCTAATGACATTACCATATCATTTATGAATTTGACACTAACCCAAAAATAATATGACATTATGCTTTTATTAAGGAAAGATGCCTGTTCATTATTAAAATCAATCGTATACTAACCTACAGAAGAAATAAATATCCATAAAATTTATCTGGATTGTATTTGTTTCTACATAAACAAAGGCCATAAGCTCCTATTCAAAATTTAGAGGTAGACCGTCTACATATAACCCTATAGAAGGAGCCAAATACCACTTTTCTCAACCCCACGGATAATAGGGTCAAATTACGATCTTTCACTTTAATATACTATGATATGCCAAAATATATTATCCGTTAAATCATAACATTGGTCTAATATTTAACTTATAAAAACTCTACACTTCATAATTCTTATTTCTCACTCTTCTGGATAACACTTCATCATTTCTTAACATTTTGCAGAGTTTTCTATTTATTTTTAAAAATTTACATTTTAATTAAGGTAAATTACTAAAGCACGGAATTTGGCACAATTTATACAGTAAACAATTTAGGAAACTTAATACAAATTTAGCAGATAGATGTGTATAATTAAAAATGTGACTTATAATTAAACATATAATAACTTAAAATTAACAACTTTGAAGTCCAAACCATGAAGACACAAACTATCATATTTTTAGACATGAATGAAAATTTAAAAATTAAAATACAATACATATGACATGATACAGATTCTTATGCATGAAATTCCTTCATAAAGTCATGAGAAATCAACATTTATCTAAGATTAGCTTTAAAATCTTAGTGGGGATAAGTATTAGAATAAGAATACTCGAAAGAACCGGCAATAATTAACAACAAGAGAAAAAAGAAGCTTAGGTGCACTTTCCTCGGTGTAATTTACCAAATTTTTAGCTTTAAATCATCAACATGGAGCTTCCTAACTAACTTTCTCTTCTCTTCGATGTTCTCCCTCTCTTCTCTCTTATTTCTTTGACTCTCAATTGTTTGGAAAATGGTAAAGCTTGTATCACGACAATATTTATACTCGATTGGCACTCGAGTGTCGCCTCGGGCGTAGGTCGAGCGCAGCGTAAAAATGTCCCGAATCTGGAAATTGTGCCACAGGCATGCCTAAGGCGGGCGTCGAATGAGGGGCTAAAACAAGGGTTCTAGATTTCATGTCGATGGGGCGCCCCGAGCGAGCCTCAAGTGCATGCCATCACTTATGGCGAGCTCAAAAGGGGTTGGACCGGAGGCAGACCAAGACTTATATCAAGCATAAATCTGTTGGTCCAATTTTTTTGACTCTTTGACCTAATATTTTTCATATTCGTTGATCTCAATTTTAATTATTTTTCCTTAATTAGTCATGATTAACAAAATTTTGAAACTTAATCATTATAATCCTCCTCTTCTTATAAAAATTTTGTCCATGAAATTTGATAGAGATTACATACCTTAATGAAGAAATAGGTGAGGGTACTTGTTCCGAATTGTGTCTTCATGCTCCCATCTGGCCTCTTCATGTGAGTGATGTCTCTATAAAACTTTGACTAACGAAATAATCTTCGTTTGAAGTACCTGATCTCTACGACCAAAAATTTGAATTGGCTCCTCGATGTATGATAGATTGCCAATGGTTCATATTCAATGACGTGCGTCGGGTCATAGTCATATTTTCGTAACATCTACACATGGAAGGCATTGTACACTTCTTCTAAACTTGGTGGCAATGCCAAATGGTAGGCCACTTAGCCGATCTTCTCTAAGATTTTAAAAGGTCCAATAAATCTCGGCTTCAATTTTCTTTTCATCCCAAATCTCGATATTCCCTAAGAGGGCGATACCTTTAAAAAGACATAATCTCTTACCTCAAATTTTAACTCTAATCTCCTTCAATCTGTATAACTCTTCTGTCTACTTTGGGCCACCTTCAAGTTCTTATGGATCAATTTGATTTTGTTGGATGTCTCCTTAAGAACTTTCGGTCCCCAAAGCCATCTATCACCAGTCTATTCCCAATGAATCGGGGAACGACACTTTCTCCTACACAAAGCTTCAAATAGGGCCATCCCAATACCTGATTGATAACTATTATTTTTAGCAAACTCTACCAAGGCTAAATGATCATCTCAATTGTCTGTCATCTCTAACACCAAAACCCTTAACATATCTTCCAAAATTCGGATAGTTCTCTCTAATTGCCCATCTGTTTGCGGGTGATAGGCTCTACTAAATTTCAAACTTATTCCTAATTCACGATGTAAACTTTTTCAAAACTTGGCAATAAATTTTGGGTCTCAATCAGGTACAATAGATGTTGCTACTCCGTGCAATCTATCTCATTAATATACATTCAGGCTAACTAATCTTTTAAAAAAGTCATCCGTATGACTAGAAAATGTACTGATATCATAAGTTGATCAATAATTATCCAAATCGCATCATGGTTCCTTGGTGATCTCGGCAATCCATTATGAAATCCATCGATATATCCTCCCAATTCTAGCTAGGAATAGGCATCGGTTGCAATAGGCCGGGTGGCTTCGTGTGCTTGGCCTGTAATTGTTGACAAACCAGACATCTTTCTACATAAGCTATAATTTTTCTCCTCGTATTCTTACACCAAAATATCTTCTTCAAATCTTGATACATTTTATTGATCCCCGAGTGAATAGTATACTTGGATCGATGGACATTATTTATGATTTTCTCATTCAATTCTCCGAAGTCTGGCACACATTTAATCTCGGAACCTCAAGACTTCGTCAACCAAAATACTAAAATCAATTCTAGAGTCCTAATTTAAGTCTCTGATGATATCCACTAAAAATGGACCATTCATTTGATTTCTTTTACTCTTTTCCAATAACTTTTGTTGAATTTGGAAATATGACAAAATCATCCAGTTGCCTTAAGTATATCTCTTAATATCACATTGTTTCTGTGACGGAACGGGTTTTTCTTTTTTTTTTATCCTCAAAAGCTTCCGTCAAAATAGAAACACCATTACCGGTCAATACATAAAGCAAGACTTCTGCA
>JAOVVI020009968.1:0-13305 GCA_028571085.2 Nepenthes alata
TCCTAGTTGGGGGACAGTTTATTCTAGTCGGCGATTTTGCTGTTGCCTCGATATTCCGTAAGACTAGGTTTCTTAACTCGAATTGCCGAGCTTTCTCCATTTTGTTGTAGTACTGAGTGATTCATTGGTGATAAGTCATTGTCCACAGCCTTGCTACGTTTTAGGTTTCTTCGAGTAAGTCGAGATACCCTCTGAGAAGTTGAGAGTTGTCTTGTGGGTTAAAATTTTTAACTTGGAGGTTGGATAGCTCGATCTACGGGAGTGAGTAAAATAGCAATTGAGCTAGATCATTGCATTAAAAATAACAATGAAGCATATATATTTGCATTAAAAATATAACAGGACTAAAGATCGTGATCAAATGCAACGACATGAAATTATCATAAAACTTGTGCAGGAAATTCAATTTATACATTACCATATTTCTTATAATATTTTTATACAATTTAAATCATCCAAAAATGATTAATTTTTATTTTTCTTAGGGATCAAGGCCAGTAGGTGTTATCGACTAAAGGAGCAGACAATTAAAATCCTGATATGTATACTTTCACACAATTAAATATCATACACTACTATTTAAGGCACATAGATAGGCTGTTTACATATCACCCTATAGACGGAGTCAAACACTATTTCTAACTCTAGAATGATAGGTTTGGATATTGATATACTACTATAATATATTAAAATATGATATAATATACTATCTTCTAAATAATAATATTGGTCCAATATAAATTCTTAGAAAAACTCTACACTTATTCATCATTCTTCTTAATTTTTTTCTCATGGAGAAAATGATCATAGTTTTTAATTGTAGAGTTTTCCTTCAATTATTCTAACTTTTCATGCTTAACATTTTGTAGAACTTAGTTATAATAATTTTTAAAATATGAGATACTGAATTAACTAATTAATATAGAAAATTTAGCAAGCTTGTACAATTCAGTATATGTGCATAATTTTATCAAATTTTCAGATTATGTAGATTTAATTGTGTATTAACCAATTCCCATAAGCCATATATTTATTAATTTAAAGCATATAAAATTTTATGTACGAATTCAAGGCATGCAAAAGTAAAAATTTAATAAAATAACAGCAAAATCAGTAACATGTAGAATTTTAACTTATGAATATACATGGAGAATAATTTACATAAATTTTTAAAACATATATAACCTATATTTAGCATTTTCTAAATATGTAAAAAGATTATCCATGAAATTAAATATGCTAGAGCAAATAACCAAAATTTCAAACCATGCATAAAGCTGAGATGTAATATTCAAAAAATATATACAATATACTTAAATTTAGACATAAATTCTTATAAAATTTTATTGTAAAGTCATAAAAAATTAACATGCATATTCAATATAGACATTAATACTTCAAAATTATAATATGGTTGAACAATAAAATAGCAATTGTTCATAGAAATTTGAAAAGAATAGCAACAATAGGAGAAGTATGGAATATACTTGTCATGTCTCACTCAAATAAACTAAATTCAGACTTCTTTGGCCTTCTCTCTCTTCTCTCCTTAGTTGCTTTTCTCTCTACTCTTAGAAAACTCTGAGAAAATGATAAAAATTGAACCGGGTGCCAATTTATACTGGCCTGTGCTCAAGTGTCGCTTAGCCAAGCGTCAGGCACTATGCTACTGCTTCACTACTCTTGAGCACAACTTGGGAATGCCTCAGGCGTGTACAATCTTCTAATCGACCACTCGGGTATCTTTAAGCGTACATCGAGCGTACACATTCTACCAATTGGCACTCGTGCTAATATCAGGCACATCTCAAGTACTAACCCTATAGGTTTTGGTACTCAGACATAGGTCAGGTTTTCATCAGGTGCTGAATTAACTCGTCTAATTTTGACTCTTTTATCTAATTTTTTACATTATTTTACTTTAATTTTAATAATATTACCTTAATCATTCAAAATTATTATTAATTAAAAACTTGAGCCTTACATCTGTACTTGGGAAAATGATAATTTCTATCATTTCTTTGGTGTATTGCTCTAGATTCCCAATCACAGCCACTTTTGTCAGTTGATTTGCCTTCCAATCACATTTTCTCTAGAGATGTGGGGAATTTTCACTCTGTCAAATGACTCAGAAAGACCCTTCGCACTAGCAAGATATCTTGTGAGCAATGGGTTAGACGCTTTGTTACAACATACCCACAATCCATATGCCATGCACAAAATTTACTTGTCTTCGGTGAAGATTCATTGATAGTATTTCTTGAGGTGGATGACGTTCTATATTATTGGGACTAATTTTATGTTTTGAATACGTAGCTTCTACGCATTGTTCCAAAGAATCACTGAGATTAGGAATAGTCTTTCCTAATTACGGGACAATTTATTCTTATCGATAGTTTTGCATGTTGCCTTTATACTTTACAGAACTAGGTCCCCACCTCGAATTAGCAAGCTTTCACCTTTTGGTTGTGGTACTGAACAACTCGTTGCTGATAAGCTGTCATATGCAACCTTGTTGTATCTTGTGCTTCCTTGGACAAGTCCAACCTCTTTTGAATGAAGACCTGTTCTCAACTCTACTTCGAGTTGGGCACACCTGATTCGGAGATCGAAAAATTGCTATTCAACCTTCCAGAGCCGATCCTTAAGTGAAGCGACTCGATCTAGGGCCAAGGATTTTTCATCTAAGAATTCTTAGGAACTTGCCATCCACTCGAATAACTCTTGGTTGAGGAAAGCAGCTCGATCTTTTTTTTTTTGGGTAAATAACTAGTAATTAAGATGAATGAATTTATACAACTATGTTCTAATTCTCGGTCACGTACAACCTTGGAGTTAGAGCAAATGAGTTGGGGCAATCCCCAAGATTCATATTACATACCATTCAAACAAAATGAGAAAAAAAAAGATACGAATTAAGTTTGTCTACGATGTGTGTGAAAATTGTTATAAAAGCTGAATCAAGAAGATAGAGTTCGTGCTCTATTTTTCTGTAGCTAAGAAAAATAGAGAATTGTTCCATCTTGTTACGATAAATTGGTTGCCATTGTTATGTCCGATGGTAGTCATTTTCAATTTTTGACGAACAATGCCAGTGATCAAATTGACTAACTGTGTTTCATTCATCGGTTGAGAGTTGTGAAAAGTTCTTTAATTACGCTCTTGCCAAATGAAGTACACCGTAACTACTAGAATAAGCCAAAGAGAGTAAACTTCGATCTTATTTCCCTTCTATCTGTGAGCTACCCAAATGATGTTTGAGTTCCAATCATGTACGGCCAACTAGTCCCAGCCTTGCGACACATCAATTTCCACACGCCATTCGAAAAGGGGCAGTTTTCTATTCCATCACTGCATAAGATACACATATTAAGTTGTTGGATGGCTTTGCTAATACGATCAAGAGTACTTAATCGTTTTTGAATAGCTAGCCAGAGAATGAAATTATGTGCAGGGATCTGATGAGATCCTCAAACAAGTTGGGCCCATACTACTTTATCTTTGGATCCTTGAAAATTTTTCTATGCGAATTTCACAGTGAAAATACCATTTTGGCTATCACTCCATTTGATCTCATCTTTCTAAGTTGAGTTTGGAGAGTGGTCTAGCATGTTGTCTACAATACTTGCCACCTCCATATCATGCTTATTGGGCCACCTCCATAGCTAATGATAAATGATTGTCTAAACTTTAGTATCTCGGGATAGGCGAGTGATGGTTATCATTCACTTTGAATATCTATCACAAAGAGGCCCCATTAAATACCAATTGTTTGTCCATAGGAAGATCTAAGCATTGTCCCCAATCTCGTAGCGAACCTGAGGCAAAGATTGTGGCACAGCTTTATTATTTTCTTTCAACTCCATGTTGCAAAGTCAAGTATTTTTATGATTTATATGCATCTGCCTTTAATCATATATGTGTGAATCCTTGTGGACCACACCGAAGCAAGATCTTTAGTAACAATCCTCTATAAATGGCGAGCTATTAGAGCATTATCAGTTGCGAGGAGTTCTTCAAAAAACTTTGGGGATATCCACCTCCACAACTAGTTCAATCTCTAAATTTACCAACAAATTGGACATAGTTCAATCTCTAAATTTGATCATCTTCCTGTATTCAACCGAACTTTAGGAGGTAGAGGAGTAGCAGTACCAACCTCCACGCAGACGATAGCAAAACCTATGTGCTCCATTCTAGCCGTAGTAGTGTCCAACTAAATAGGCTTTCCTACAGCACTCACGATCCAGCTAAGCTTGAATAGAGTCAAGAATTCCACATGTATATGAATCAAATTGATCCAAATTGGGAATAATTTATGCTCATCCTTAGACAATGCCATTCCGAATTTTTATCATTTAAGAAACAAAGTTTTTTCCACAAATGTCTAAGGACTATTCGCCAAACATTTATCCATCGTCTCTTGGGATGATAATCTAAAAAAAAAAAACCCATTATCATTTCCCGTCACATGACAAACCCCAAATCATGCCTATATTTTTCAAGCAATGAAGTTCATGACATAATAATTCAGTAGTTTCTCATAAAAATATCCAAGCAAAGTGGCACCCCATCCTCCCCCTGTCTAAGCACTGTTTTTGTCGGGGTTATTTCTATGACATCCCTGTCAATTTTCTATGGGGGGAAATATTCTAGAGCCAAATTGCCTAAAGACTCCTCCTTCTGAACAATAGCAGACCAGGAAGGCTGAGACAAACCTCCCAACACCACTTGAGAAGCTGCTTGAGATGCAAGGGAAGGAGAAAGAATCTTACCCACATTCGTTGCAATTTTCTAATTCAGCTCCACCAAAACATCATCCGGAATTGAAGAACTGGCCACCATCTAAGGTGCACACATCGATTCAACCTTGTCACCAGGAGGAGAAAGTGCTTCAGTTTCTTGTGAAGCCACTGGAAGAACATAGAGACGCCTCCCGTGTTCATTCGAATCCTGCTCAGAAACCAGGGGAATCCCAACATTCTGCATTGAAAGTAAATTATGGGCTACCACTACATTCTCCATAGAAAGTTGAAGGCTTTCAGCGATAACGTCTTTACCATCCAATAAAGTTGGAAACTTTGATGCAGAAGGAGTCGCCCTGTTAGATGAAATTGGAACATGTCAAGAAACAGGGAGAGGCGAAAAGCTATCCAGGGAGAGATAAGGCTGAGAGGACAAAGTAACCACAGATTTGTCGGATGGAAAGCTGGAATGAGGATGGCCAAGAGAGAACTGCGGACTAGACGCGAAGGCTACTGTGGAGGTTAATGGTAATGCTGGAAGGGCACCGCCACTAGAGGACACCGGCAGGGATGAAACAACCGTTGGGGGGCATGGAGAGGGAGACTGAGGAGAGGCTGACAGATGCTCCAGAAGGCTAGCCATAGCTGGAGCCGCAGGGGGAAGCAATCTGCAAAAGAAGTGGCAAACGGCGAAAGAAAAAACCCTTGAGAGAAGAGAGAGCTTCTCTCTCTAGACAAATTGTGTGCGTCCCAATCGTGACTCTGTTGAGCCTCGGCAATGACAACTTCAACCAAGATATCCATCTCCCTAAGCACAGTAGGATCGACAAACGTCTGAAAAAGATGAGAGATCTTAGCATCTCGCTGATACAAACCATCTGAAATCAGACAAACTAATTCCTACAATTGTCAAACAAAATGAAGCGGTTTGTCAGCAACTTTTTTTGGTAAGTAACATGGATATTGAGATGAAAAAATTTATACAATATATATTCTAAATTCAGATCATATACAACCTTAGACTTAGAGCATATAAGTTAGGATATACCCCAAAATTCACATTGCATGTCATATAGATAAAATAAAAAATAAATTTAATATCGACTAATACATGTTAAAGGCAAATTCCTTCTTGTCATGATGGATCTATTGCACTGATTCCACCCAATGGAAGTTGTTTTCATCTTGTATTAAACTGTAGCTGTGATAAGATTGGCCAGTTGTGTCTCATCTCTTAGTGCAGAGTGTTAAAAAGTTCACTAATTATGCTCTCTCTAAATAAAGTACACTATAGCAACTAGTGTGAGATAAAAGGAGAATGCTTTGATGTTCTTTCCGTTCCATTTGAAAGCTGCCCATATTATGTTGGAGTTCTAGTCATTATACAGCTAACTAATTCCCGCATGGTGACACATCATCCTTTACATGCCATTTGAAAAGGGGTATCAGAAAAATAAGTGATCATGACTTTCAATCCCATTACTACAAAGTATACACGTAGTATGTTATTGAATGAAGGTGCTGATACGATTCAAAGTGCTTAATCTTCTCCGAATAGCCAACCACAGAGTAAAGGCATATATCGGTATATATTGAGGGTCCCAAACAAACTAGCCCCACACCATTTTGTCTTTGGAGCCTTGGAATATTTTGTAGGCTTATTTTATCGTGAAAATACCAATTTGACTATCACACTATTTGATCTCATCTTTTTGGAATTCATTGGGATAGTAATTTGGCATGTTGTCCAAAACGCTAACCACCTCCACATTGAATTGATTAGGCCACTTTCACATTCTATGACTAATGATATCCTAAACTCTAGCGTCCCAGGATAATTGAGTAACAATCATTAATCTCTTTGTGTATCTGTCACATAGTGGCCCCAACGGATGCTAATTGTTAGTCCATAGGAAAATCTTAATACTATCTCCAATGTGATTGCGTATTCTTAGTCAAAGAGCAGGGCACAATTTTATGATCTTCTTCCAACTCCATGCTGGTGAGTCAGAAATTTTGATGGTCCATATGCATTTATTTTTAATCCAATAGGTGTGAATCCATGAAGATTACACAGAAGTAGAATCTTTGGTAATAATCCTCCACATAAGGCAACTGACTAATGTCTTGTTAGAAGTAAGGAGGTTTTGTGAGTCCCAAGCCACCTTCATCCTTTGCAATGTAAACATCCTCTCATGCAACCTTTACTATATATTTTTCTTCTATGGATCCATGCCAGAGAAATTAGCAATATAGTGATTTGTCAGAAACAACAACGTGAAAAAGCATAAGTACAAAATTAAGAGTTCCACAAGCAGTTCCTCAATGAAAGATGGATTCCCCTGAAAATATAGACTGGGAGAAGCCTCAGGTCCATATATAGATGGAGACCTCATGCATAATAGAGGTAATGCATGGTGATAAAGGAGGATCTCAAACACGGGAGGAGAAAAAACACTTGGCTCTGCCGGGTGCTCAGATGTTGAACCTCGGAATGAGGCGCCTCCTCTGTAACCATGGCTTCTAGATTATTATCATTAAATTATTCATCCACTTGATCATTATTAACACGCTTCTCAACAAAATTAATAGGAGGTATTGAGACAGGCACATCAAGTGATGAATGAAACCTGTACTCAGCCACGAATGGAGCATTGATTGGCTCACTCGATCTGTCAACCATGGGATCATTTATTCTCAAAATATAAGGTATTTGAGCCTCGTCGCCCTCAAAAAATCTGGTCATCTCTTCAAAAATTTGGTGAACCAAAGAAGATAGAATGAAACCCGACCTCCAAGACAACTCGCCAATGTGAACCACAGTCATCACTTCATCGCACTAGTGAATAACCCACTCATAATCGATCGAGGAAGATGAGGACGGAACTACCCTGCTAGTTGCCCTTACAGAAGAGTCCTGGATGAAAAGTTCCTCCCAACTTCCTCTTGGGCCAACCAAAAGGCATGACAGTGGCAGCCTCCTCTTCCGTTCTGACCTCCCACTTGAGATCAGCGAATACCTTTCGGATTAGCTAAGTACCCATCCTTCGAAGAGAGATGGCATTCTTTTCGATCAATTGCATCAGAGGTCATGCTATACAGTCCTCCCTCTTCAGGACATCTCCAGAGTAGGTAAAGTTAACTCTGTCCCATTTATTGGAAAGGGACCGGTCGGAAGGAATTGCAATATAAAAAAATTGGCCCTTCCAACCCTTTATTGAATCTGGATTTTTCCCTCTTATTTTATACTTTTTGCGATGGGTGAAATAAATTCAGTCAGCATCTTGATTAAATCGAAAGACTACTTTAACGGCCCAAGTGTCCAGGAGAAGTTTCTTATAACAAAAGAAAATGCAAAAAAAAAAAAAATCAAGTATCTAAGAGCATTGAGGTGGAGGCGCGCAACTATAATCTCAAGAGCCTCAAGAATCTCGTACATCTTTTTTACTAAAGAAACATGAAAACCTTCTTTTAAATGGGCTGCATAGATGGTAATGAAGCCAAGTCAAGTAGTGTAGGTTCTATTATCAGACTCGGGCATTATGTATAGAATATCAACAGGAATATTATACTTCTCATGCATAACGTCCACATCATTGTAAGAGAGGACGGACCGGATTGCAACGATACCTTGTGAAGTTGCTCAAAAAGCCATAAAAGTGATAAGAAAAGAATAAATTAGGGCAGATCGATACTAAAAGTGGAGAAGTGTTGAAGCAACAAAGGGCTAGAGTTTAAATAACCAAAATTTTGGCCCAAAAACGGTGTCATTTAAAGGCACTGAAGAAGCATGTCCCCATAATGGTTGAGATATGTGCCAACACCGAAGAGTGATGTGGCATGTCAGTTTTCCTGTGTTAGTAATGATGGCTTGATGCCACACCTCCCAACTAGCAAATAGATGGCAACTCAGACTCCTAGATCGCTGAATTTCATGCACAGCGCAAGTTAAGATACCCTGACGCATTACTTTTTAAGACACAAGGCTAGCAACAAGAAACCTTGACATACTCGATAATAATTCGATTAAATCATGAATGTTTAATCGAGCATTCATAGTATGTTATTATAAGTTGGATTGTAAGAAAATCAAATTATCAGTGGTTCGAGTTATCAAATTATTAAAAAAATATATAGCAAAAAAAGAATATTCAAATGATTCAACTGTTCAAAGTATACAAGAATATTTGAGTCATGCAATAAAGACAAACAACATTCGGGTAGTTCCATTCATTATTCATTTTACAACGTATAAATTTACAACAGTAAAAGTATAATTTAAAAGGGAATAAATAATACATGGAGTGGCGATTCAACTAGAATAGTCCAATTGGCCTGAGAATATTTTTCTTAATCAACTTCACGAGGACCAACGTGATAAAGGACACCGATACAATACACGGGCTACCCTCCGGCCGAACGCAAAAAGAAGAAAAGTTGTCACCCCAAAAACAACAACAAAACTCTAAGAGATGCCCATTTTAGATGGGGTGGGAGGAAAAAAAAACAAAAAAGCCTTAGAGAGAAACAGTAGCGACCTCTTTCAGAATTGCACGTTTTCTAAATGGGGAGGCTACAAATAAAAGAGAAAAGCTCCCTCCTCAGAATGATACAATAGCCGAACTCTAAGAATGGCCCATATCAACAAAGAAAGAAGTGCAAATACACCGTCTGCCAAAACTTAAAACCATATTACAATGATGAAGGATTGGTTTTGAAATTGACGTAAAAGAGGAAAACTAAGGCAACTTCCCATATAAAAAAGGGTAACTAAGGTAGATCTAAAGCATATCCTCGAATCTTGACTTCAAAGATTGGATAAAAGCTCCCATTTGCTCCAACTTGTGGTCATTAAAGCTCCTTGCTGGCTCCGAACAGTCATATCATATGACAGGTAAAAGACGCTTCGTGATATAAAGTACAAAAAGCCCCGCCATTTATAACCAAGAGAGATGATCAATGACATTTAATCCGAGAAGATAAACACATCTCACTATTGATGACAGAGAATCAAACAGGATACCAAATCAACAAAATATTTAGGAAAGGAGCACGTGTGGAGGGTCTGTAGCTGGCGTCCTATTGTGAACATTTTGAAAGTTGAAATTAAAACCTCCAAGTATAGAGAGCTAGTAATGGGTACGACAATACTCAAACCATTCCAAATCTAGTGTACTAAAGTAAGAAAAGCTCAAATAATAACGGTCCAATAAAAAATCCTCTGAGTCCATGAAGTAAAGGATATGGTGATTGGTGCAAGAGATGCAACCCGAACCACCTAGCATTAGAAGAGTAATAATAGATAATCAATAAACACTTTTTGTGTTGTTATCACACTGATCCAACAATCAGAAACTATACAATCCAACCATTAAATGAAGGAGACATTTATATGTACAACTAACCCCCTCATAACCAAAGAGGCATAATGTCGATGCATTGATTGCGGGATCCGTCAACCAAACGGCGTCCTTACTACAGATATAATCTCTCCCCCATAGAAGAAGGGGACAGACAGAACTATACAGATTATAAAATTAAATACTCTCCATTTGAGTGTATCACTTTTAAAGCCGCTCTTATAGCTGGGTGCATTCCAATGAGTATAACCCTCCAAATAAAAGCACTAGGCTACTTGCATTTTTGCACTCATTTCTTTGCATCTTTTTCAATCGAGTAAAAAAGATTACTAATTTGAATATTAGATGATATACCAGAGAGTAAATTTTATATTTTTTTTTTGCCTATTGTTTATTTTATTATTGTGTGTTGGATTCAAATTTTAGTAACGATAACACCTATACAAGGTGACTCCCTAATTCGTTCAATAATCTAAATCTTAGAGATGCATCATAACTATTGATTACTAAATTATTATTTTAAATTATAATCTATATGTTTATAACGAGTGCTTTAAAATTATAAACTTTATATATTATATTTTTATAATTATAGTAATCAATATTTTAATTGTTCAAAAACTAATTAATCAACTAACTATTTAATTGTTAAATCAGTCAAATCAATTCGGCCACAATTTTAGTTTTTTTCTAAAACCAAATTGATCAATTCTAAGTTAAAAAAAGATAGCATCTTCCTATCGCTTACTGATTTTTCATATCGTACTTATATTTATATATTAAAAGAATGATTCTTAAACAAAGGATATAAATAAAGCACACAGCCAGAACTAACCCACCCATTGAGGATTTAAGTAGTCTTGTCTTTTTCTAATTTTTTGACAAGTAATTAATTACGTTAAGGATATAACAATTATACGAGACTAAGTTCATCAAAGGTATTCCTCAAGGCCAAGCTAAAATGATTTAGGGTTCTTAGCCACTATTTAGGATGGTGACTAAAAAGCAATAAGATATAGACTACTTTTGGCTACTACTTAGTTCATTTTTACGACTGATATTTATTTATGACCCAGTTAATTTTATGGTGTTGGTCGTATTAAAGATAAAAATACTTGCCTAAATTAATAATATCACCCACACTTTTCTTTAAAAATACGGCGTTTACATCCTCAAAAACATTTTCTTTGTACAAACCTTGGTTAGTTAGGTGCAAGGGCGCTAGTGAGGCGCGAACCCCTCTGCATTAGTATGCGGAACAATGTAAAATAATACACAATATTTTAATAATAGATACAATAATACACAATGTAAAATAATAGATACGAATAATGGGACACGATATTTAATATAAACCTCTTTCAAAATTGAGGAAAATAGCTATGGGACTGTAGGTTCGAAAAATATTCACTATACGATAAATCTTAGTTGTAAAAAATATCTCATAATATAAGGATACAACATTTTATAACAATAAACCCGATTAATATAAAATACAAGAATGAACAAGGAAAAAAAAAATATTTGCATTGATGCTCAAAAGACTCATGAATTTCTAAGTATTGTTAATCTAGCAAGGCACACATGAGCTTTTATAGCAACATTCGTGCCCGTGTAATTCTTATGTGCATCGAGCTTGATCTCTCTAAACAATCTACGCTCGTGTACCCTCAAGGGATTGTTCCTACTAGGATTGGTGCACGGCTGCCTATCTTGTGCCTATCACATGCAAATATTTCTAGTTCGCTAGAAATAACTTACGTATGACTTGACCCTTACATGAATATCTCGTAATCCTTCAGCTAATTCCATCACTCAACTAACACTAAAACCGACTTTACAAGAACATCACATGCACCTCCAATAAACTCTGATGCTCGGCCAACTCTTAGCAACTTCACCCAAGCGTGTCACCGAATGGCATATCAGTCGGCGTAAAACTCACAAAAAAATAATCCAAAATCTAACGTACTCAAGTTGTGTGAGTGTCTACAATTTGGTTAATTGCAACTTGCTTTGTGCTTCAAGATAAACTCTAATACGGACCCGTTATTGAGCTTGCTGCGAGGAATTGTAACACCACCATATCAGTTGAAAGATTCTAGAGCATGAAAGTATTGAAATCAATGTAAAGATAATCTACTTTTATCAAGTGATTTATTGGACTGTCAAAAACAAAAGATCTTAAATACTAATTGAAATTGAAAAGAATTACGCCATAGAAAAAGCCCATAATCACTTTAGGAAAGTTGAAATATAAGTAGATTAGTTTGTTCTGAACTCAATGCTGGTAATTAAACACCAGGGTTGCACTTACAGTGGGACATAACACAAAACCTTACGGCATAAGCTGGCGACAGCTATGTAACATTTGGGTCCACATTCCCGAAAACACCTATCTCTTTCAAAATAATTCATGGCATGTCAAACCCTAACAAGGTTTTTCACTTTGCATGGAATTAAACCGCATGCTCCGCCTCTATGGGCCCCCATTGATTCATTTGAGTTTCATTTTTGCCATATGAAAATATGACTAGCTATAATGTTGCACGTCTTCACAAAATTCTCCAAACCAAGCAGATAGCCTACATGTTCAAAGCCAGTAAACAAGCACTAGCGGTTCCCCTTGAGCCACACAGAGTCGCTCCGCAGGTCATGGGATGGCCGCATTGTAGCCAGCCAGTGCGGCGTCTAGCAGGCACTGACTTGGCACGCACAGCGGCTGTAAAATCTTATTTTTTATTGGTGAGAATAACAAAACAAATCTTTGGTAATGCAAATCAAACACCATGATTGATGGTAATATATAGTTCTGTTTTGCATTTTGTATTCTCCAAGAAGAAACAAGATACAATTCACTTCACCTCACCTCACCTCACCTCACCGGGAGGGCAGGAGGAAAGCATGTTTCTCCCGGCAGTGTCCATTGGATATCTTGAAAGAATGGCAGGAGCCATCTCTTCTTGACAAGAGCTAACCAGCTGATGATGATTCTGCAGGACTGACTGTCCGTGTGAGGTTTCATTTGTTGCTTCTCAAAGGTGACGGATCACTCGCCTAAGAATTCATCAGGAGGAGGTCCTTCCGGAATCTAACAACAAAAGGATGGAGAGCCAATGGAAATACACATTAGCTTCCTATGAAAGCTGAATAAAACATCATTTATTCAAAATCAAAACATAGCTATCAAAATTGGGGTG
>JAOVVI020009969.1:0-13304 GCA_028571085.2 Nepenthes alata
TCCAAGTTGCATTCCATCTTCGTTTACTCAAGCCCGAAGTTCCGTTGTTCTCTGCCAAAAATTTTATTCTTATTGGCATGGAGTCAGTGAAAACTTTGGTTCCTGTGGATTTGTGGATTGGTGAATTTACGTGAACTGTCTAGCGATCTAGTATTTTCAGATGAAGGCCTGGGAAAAACTTTTGCTCTTTCTTTTGCTCAAACGTTGCAAGAACTGCACGATTCATTGAGTGTTTCTACTTTAACAGCTTACTACTATTTTACTCTTGACGAAGATACTACTGATGATGGTATATATGAGAGGGATGATATTATTACGCAAGTGAAACAACCGACGGTGTTGCAGTTCAAGTTTCTTTTGCATGATTTTATTTTGCAACTTAAGTACAGATAAAGGAAGGGTGATAGAAGCTTTGGAGAGAGTGACCACAATCTACTTCGACACTCCCTCTGGAGTGCAAGGGCTGTTTTGAACCCCACGGCTGCCATGTTTGGTGGTATTGATGGATAGGAAGTTGTTAGGGCTTGCGTTGGAAAGTTTCATCCACTCTTTCCGTTCTACATTGATTCCGTGGATTCTCCTTCCACTGTGAATTTTGGGCTACAACATAATTCTGCCCCGGGGTGTGTGGATTTGTGCTTCCAGGGTCCAGTGATAAGCCGTGAGATGCATTCTGTGGAACCACAACCCAATACAGCAAGGCTTGTAATTCCATTAAATTGTGCTTCAAAAGCTTCCCAGAGTATGAAGCTGGGAGTGCCCAGAAGCTGCGATCCCTACCACTAGGTAGATGACTATAGTAAGACCGATAAATAATGTTGCTCATCATCCAGCAATGGGAATCATTCCAAAAGCTACAGAAGGGGAGCAGGTTGCTGCAGGATGGCCGCCTTGGCTTGCTGCTAGGAAAGCTACCAAGGGATGGGTGCCTCGCCGGGCTGATCCTTTTGAGAAGCTGAATAAGATTGGCCAAGAAACTTATAGTAATGTATATAGAGCACAGGATTTTGAACAGAAGAAAATTGTTGATCCGAAGAAAGTAAGATTTGATAACATGGAGCCTGAGAGTGTGCGCTTCATGGCTAGAGAGATTCACCTCCTTTGTAAGCTAGACCATCCTAATATAATCAAATTGGATGGCCTTGTTACTTCGAGGATGTCATGCAATTTGTACCTTGTTTTTGAGTATATGGAACACGATCTTGTTGGGCTTGCATCACATCCTGTGGAAAAATTTACAAAACCACAGGTTCAATGCTATATCCATCAGCTCTTACGTGGACTTGGCCACTGTCACAGCCATTGCATCATACACCGAGATATAAAGGGTTTCAATCTTTTAATTGACAACAACGGGATTTTGAAGATTGCAGACTTTGGTATTGCAAGTTTTTTTAACCCCCACCAAAACCAGCCACTAACAAGTCGAGTTGTTACTCTTTGGTATCGGTCTCCAGAGCTTTTACTTGAGGCTACCTACTATGGGACAGCTATAGATTTGTGGAATGCCGGCTGTATTCTTGCTGAGTTGTATGCTAGGAGGCCTGTAATGCCTGGTCGAACAGAGATGGAGCAATTGCATAAAATATTCAAGATTTGTGGCTCACCTTCTGAGGAATATTGGAGAAAATCAAAATTACCTCATGCTACAATATTCACACCCCAACGACCCTATATACGAAGCATTACAGAATCATTTAAAGACTTTCCTACTCCGGCCTTGAGTCTCATGGTGACACTGCTTTCCATTGATCCTTCTGATTGTGGATCTGCAGCATCGATTTTGAAGAGTGAGTTTTTCACTACAAAACCACTTCCACGTGATCCGTCAAGCCACCCAGCAAGGAGTTTGATGCCAAGGTGAGGGATGAAGAGGGTAGAAGAAGACATGGAGCTGCTGGCAACAAGGGCCACAGGTTTGACCCTGAGAGTAAGGTGACAAGAGAGTCCCGAGCAATTCCTGCGCCAGATGCAAATGTTGAACTAGCTGAAAAGACAATTTCAGCCCAATTCAAAGAGCAGAAGTGAGGAGTTCAACTCCAATCAAGAGGAGGTTGCTTCTGGTTTTCCTATTGAGCCACCTAGACCATTTCAAGCTGTGGGAGAAAGCATAAATTCTCAGGGCTAAACTGAGATTGTTGCTAGGGAGGGGGCTCAGGTGGGGATACCCAAATGGACCTTCATGAGTCGGAATTATGTGGCCGTGTGGGACACTAGCAGACCACCGAGTGGCCCGCTGCAGTCAATTTGTGGTATCAATTCCTGGAGGATCACCGAAATTACCAGAATTTTTCCTCATTTAAGGGTAAGGTTTTTTTGATGGAGGCGTTAATGTTACGCGCATCATCAGACATCCTCCAAAATATCGCTGCCGTGTCAACCGATTACTACCAAATGAAGAAGTGCCTAGGGCAGCCTTCCTCATATTTGGAGATTACATTTAATTTAGGGATTATGCCTAAATTCAGTTACATGTCCCCTACACGTGCTTCCCTTTATTTTCCGTCTGTTTTTATTTTTGGTGTTTTGTTTTGTTTGTTCCTCCAGTTTGTTAAATTCAGGGTGTTTGTTTTGTTTTGTTCTGTTACTAGCCACAACGTGGGCTGCCCATACACTGTATAAGAAGTCGTTTGTGGGTATTGATATGCAAGAAGATATTTCCCCTTTTTCCACTAACTCTCTCTCCCTATCACTATCACTCTGCGTCCCCTTTCCCCTTCCTCCTTCCTCCTTCCCTCTCAACCTCTCCCCCGTTTTTCCTCTTTTCCCCTCTGTTTCCTCTGCCAGAACTCCCCTCTCCCTCCACTCTCTTCATCTTTGACTTCGATTTACCAGTTGTCGTCGTGAAGCATGCATCACCATGTTATGAAACTTTAAGAAAAGGGTAATTAGACAAAGATGAAGACAAAAAAAAAAAAAACTGTGTCTGAAAATCAATCTAGTTTCATGTCAAGGTGCTCGCTCACTGTAAGTTATAGTGGAGAAGATTAATGTGGAAATTTAGGAAAAAGAAGAGAGATTTAAAATTGAAATCAAAATTTTATGAGATAACTATTTGATTGGGTATGCTTTATTGATCAAAGTGATGGACAATTAAAACATAAGACAAAAACACACGTTAAACATGAGGAAATACCAACAAGATTGAATAACGACACAATAATAATCAATGTCATTCTGGAAAATGTGAGATGCAATAAATGAGCTAGGTAAACAGAAATACCAATTAGATAATCAACAAAGCCAGATGCAAAATGAAAATGTTGTGGAGTTAGAATATTACGATGAATGAGTGGGTTACCCTTTACTATAAGATAAGAAGTAGGCATCTACTCAATTGGAAATCGCACATATGGATTGAAGAAGAGGGAAAAATGATTAAGATGGTTTGAATAGCTAAAACATATGTCTAATGAAGTGCTAATGAGAAAGATTTTTAGCTGAGGTTGGAGGCAAGAAGAAAGATATTAGTAGTTCTAGAAAAACTTAAAGGAGGGAAAAAGGAAGGATATGAAATATGTATACCGTTGGAGGATGTTGCATTGGATCGAGTGGCATGAGAGTCATATTCTTTTAACGACCCTATTTAGTGGAACTTGAGCCTTTGCTAATATTGATATAGTTTTTCATCCATGTATTAAAAATTTTGAATTGCATTAGCATGGCCGTCAGTGGGTTCTTTGTATTATTTAAAGAAGTGATTGTGAATAACGTAAACAGACAGTGGCCTGGTGTATGTAGTGTATGTTCTAATTAGGACAGCCATGTGCATGATTGTTCTGCATTTGCAAGTTCTATGGAAGGTCAAGATGTATACAGCCTTATCTTTGAATTGCAATGAGATTGTTTTTTTATTTGAACTAGGACTTCTAGGTTATGATAGTAAAACCTTTCCATCACATCAAAATCCTGTAAATTGAATGTGGTTCTCAATGGTACTTTTCATGAAATGTGACACTTTTGTGTGTTGCCTACTGGATTGAGGACCAGCCACTATGTTTTGTATGCTTGTTTGATTGTATTTCTAATTAGTTTATGGGTATATGCCCTGATATTGTACTCCAGTAGAAAGCGTGGCATTTTGATACAATATGTAGATGAGATTCTATGATATTGACTCTCATGTCCAATAGCTGTGTCATTCGCCTGATTCAATTTAAGAACTGGCCCCAAACTCAAACCAAACCCCTACTTGTTCCAAGGTGCAAATCATAGCCGAACAGGTCCCACATTAATTCAATCACTTTTAAAAAGCTTAATTTTAGTCTCAGGTTTTTGGGAGTTCAAAACATGTAATATTACTAATTAAATTAAACATAAGAAGCATGCTTCACAAAAGAAGGGCCATGAGTAGTTCAGGCAAGCATCAACTGTACTATGTTTTTTATATGATGTCCAGCAAAAAGCTTTCTTTATCTCCTTGAAAGTATTATATTTAAGTTACTTAATTTCTTGGCAAGAGTTTGACTTTATGCAGGAACATACTCTATTCGTAAAACTTAGATCACTACTAATATGATAGAACTATGGAATGAGTTGATGACCCTTAATAGGTGATGTAGGGAGGGGAAGGTAGGGAAGAGGAATGAGAGGGGTAGAGATAAGAAAGAGATATTAGAGAGGTAGAGATAAGAAAGAGAAGAAACCAAGGGGGAGAAGAGGAATGTAGTCACAAACACTTGATCGCATTCAATGTCTCAAAATATTTATCAATGTCCTTAAACAATAGAAGTAAGGGTTCTTATATACAGAATCCGATATCTGAGAAAATTGAAAATAAAATTACCATCAAATAACTCCTAATTGAGAAATAGAATCAAAGAGAAATAAAATCAAATCTCTACTAAATAAAAAAATCAAATCAAATTTAATTAATAATCAAAATTACTATGGAAATAAAAGAAAATCTTCATCTCGGATGCCCACATCAATAGGTTTCAGCTCAGATGATAGAAACCTGGCAACATTTGAAAATTGAGGATATGACGGTTGACAGAAAGCAAGTGTAATCAGACAAGAGCTGTGATAATTAATTTAAGCCAGATTATTGTAGTGTGGAGTTCTGTTAAGTGGCAAAGTCAACTGCCTACAGGAACTAGAGCTTGTTGAGCAGACTCAACTGAGTATGTCTTCTTTCTTAATCATCCTCAGCCTGAGGTTTGATTGAATTTGCAAGCCTAAGAATCATCCCATAAGATGCTAGTCACTGATTGTTGATGGGCATTTGAGTTGTTTGCAAGTTTCATCACTCCTTCAAGATACTTGTGTATACTTCTCCATCAAAATAATAACACCACTTTGAAGTGATACTGTGACTAGAACTACTTTGACCACCACTATAACTACTACTACCAGCTCTTCTACCTCTACCCTACACATTTACGTCCTAGTTCTGACTGTCCTTACTTTTTTAGCTTTACAATGGTTCATGGGTTATGAGTTCCATACTGGTGGGATTTACATATACTTGTGGTGCATAATTTTTTTTAAAGTTTGGAATGTGTTTATTGCTTTTATTCTTGAATCCACTTTACCCAATTATATTTACAGTGCTTTCAGCTGCTGGCGGAATCAAGGTAGATCATCCCAAGATGAGTAGTGGTATCGTCCTTCTCCTTCACTAAAAATTTTCGTTATCTACTTCAAGTCTCCAACTTAAGCATTTGTTCATTTGTTTCATTTTGTTAGCAACACGTGAAATATTGAAGCAACACATGAAATAGGTTTCAAAAAGATCTTGTTCCTTTTCATCTAAGAAGCACCGACACTTCTCCCTAGATAGCATATTGGTATCTGATATGTATTGGATATTGATACTTGGCCGACATTTTTTGGCAATTATTGGCATATTTTACTTTTTTTTTTGTCTTTGACGTGTTCTAACACGTTTTAGATATGCTTGGCTATTTTATAATTTAGGAGAAATGGAGTTCTTAATATTAATTTAAAAAATTGGAATTATTTAGTAATTTATAAATAACTAAATACCTAAGCCCCTATTTCTTCTTTTTTTTCATTACTTAAGATATGATATTGTACAAATTCTTTATATTCGCTCACTTGTATATCTGTTGTTCTTGTGAATTTTTTAAATGACGAAATAAGAAATATATATTTTTATTGAGAGTTTAGAATAAACTAGTGTTGCTGATTAATTAGATTCTCATGTTTAAAAATGAAATATCATAGTTAAAGTGCCTCCAAAATAAAATGTTCTTATTTTCAGAAAAATAATGTGTCAGTGTTATGTTGAGTTCCACATTGGTGTCCATATTTCTGAGCTTTTCATGTAATTGGCTCTAACACTCTGTAACAAATTTTCATCAGTTTCTCCTCTTTCCATCATTTCAGTGTGTAACAGTTGCTTCCTCCACCCCCCATTCTTGATGCAGATATTGTTGTGCTTGTCGCTGTTGTGATACTGGTGGGTTTATTCAGTGTGCAGCACTATGGTACAGATAAAGTTGGATGGCTCTTTGCTCCAATTGTCTTGCTCTGGTTTCTTCTAATTGGAGGAATTGGTATATTCAACATATGGAAATTCGATAGCAGTGTCCTAAGAGCATTTTCACCTCTTTATGTATATCGTTACCTGAAAAGCGGAGGGAGAGACCGTTGGACCTCCCTTGGAGGAATCATGCTTAGTATTACCGGTTAAGATGATGATACTTTTATCACTGATGCTCTTCTTTAGTCGTTCAGTTTTGCTTAAAGCACATAAATAATAGTTCTTGTTTCAAAGTCTTTATGTTGATTGATATGGCAGGAACGGAAGCACTCTTCGCTGACTTAGGACATTTCCCAGTTTTAGCTATACAAATTGCATTCACAGTAGTTGTTTTCCCTTGCCTTCTTCTAGCCTATTCAGGACAAGCTGCTTATCTTATGAGTCACAGCGATGACGTTGTTGATGTATTCTATCATTCAATACCAGGTTTTTTCTGATCCCTAGTTTTTGTTCCATGTAAAATATTTCAAATTGTTGATGCTACTATATGAGTGACATATATACATACATATATATATATATATATATATATATTATAATATATGTATATGTGCTAGATGGAAGCTGCAAGATTAACCTAGCGGGTGGAGAAAAATGGGGTAAAATCTCAGGAAGTTGACTGTAACTTACGTAAACAATTCAGAATAATTTGAATTCTTTTTGCAATAATGTTGTAAGTGCCCTTATTTTCTGGTTCTACCCAGCTTTAGGACACAACTAGGGCAGCAAATCCATCACTTTAACTGACAGAATAACATATGGAAAGGACCCCTCCTAAAAGAAGAAAAAAATATGAAGATAGAAGTTGAGAATATTATGAGATTTTCTCATTAATTGTCTAACATTAATACTAATATTTTGCCATGCAGATAGTATTTACTGGCCAGTATTCATTATTGCCACTCTAGCTGCCATTGTTGCTAGTCAGGCTACCATATCAGCTACTTTTTCCATCATCAAGCAGGCTCTTGCCCTTGGCTGTTTCCCAAGGGTCAAAGTTGTACACACATCAAAGAACTTCCTTGGCCAAATATATATTCCAGATATTAATTGGGTTCTTATGATACTTTGCATAGCAGTGACTGCTGGATTTAAGAACCAAAACCAGATTGGAAATGCTTATGGTGAGTTCTACTCCTGTCATGCTGCGTGAAGTTAGTCTTCCATTCTCATTTTGTATGTTTCATCGAGAAATTTGATTGCTTTTTCTTTGTTACTAAATGATCAATTTGCAATCATAATACATTAACAAGAACGCGAGGTATTCTATGCAGCAAAGTTGTGGAGTTCATGCCCAAATGCGCAGTGAAAAACTACCTGTTCCACTCTCACAAAATTCCTTGTTTAAAACTGATTCCTGATGTCTGTCCAGTTGAATATTTTATATAAAATATTATTTTCTATTTTAGAAGTTGTATCTATAGAAGATAAGATGAGGGAAAAAAGTTTAAGGTGATTCAGGCACTACGTAGGCCAAATTAAGCATATGTGAGGAAAAGTAAGTTAATTGTAGTTCAATGGAAATAAGGAAGAGGTAGACAAAGAAAAATTAGAATAATATGATAAAAAATGATTTACAATTACTTCTGCTTTCGAAAACTTAGAATAATATGATAAAAATAATTTAAAATTAGTCCTATTATCAGAGGATATTATACTAAATCTAATGGAATGATGAAAGCGGATTCATATTGCTGATCTTACTTAGTAGAGTTTAAGGCTTTGTTGTTATTATTGTATGAAACTACCTTGTCAAGGAAGCTATGAATGAGTTGCCGAAAACAAAAGCTATGAATATTAAACTATGAAAACTACCTTGTCCCTTTCCCATCAGAATTCCTTGTTTAAGACCGATTCCTAATGTCTGTCTCATAGAATTTCCAAATAATGGCACACATTATGTACAGCCAAATTGCTTTTACCTTCACCTTCGCTTTGAAATCCCTATATACCTCATCATGTCTGTTAGGCTTATGCATAACTCATTGCCAATTCAGAATATGAAGCTAATTATTGCAACTCGGAATATGAAACTAAGCTTGAGTATCGCCTCAAGGAGATGTAGCAAATTCCTCAATTTACAGAGTATGATTGTCGCCTCAAGGAGATGTCTGTCTCAATTTATAGAGTACAGCCAAATTACAAGCACATACAGAGTATGATTGTCGTCTCGAGGAAATGTAGCTTTAAAAGAAGCATGACAAAATATTCCGAGAAATTAAGATAATTGTCCACAGCCAAACATTATCTTGAACTAGTACTATGCAAAGGTATTTATACAAAGAGTTGAGGAGAATGAGAGATTTTACCGGCACTTGTATTAGTCGCCGATTGAAAGGGAAATCCCGTGATTATTATGTCTTGCGTAGACATCCCGAAAGATTCTATTCCAAAGTATTATTTCATATTTATGGAGTCTGTGATTTTTTCTCTTCTATGATGATAGCTTCTCTTGTAAAAAAAGAATAGATTAAAATATTAGTATTGGTATCGACCATATCAATCAATACATATTAGTATTAGACGATTGAAAATTTTTCTTTTGTAATCATATTAAAACTAAGTTATATACTGAAATTTGACTATTTTTTATAATATATGCTAAAAACAACAGTTATAAATAATTTATAGGAAATTTTTTTAAAAAATTCAATAATCAACAAAACACATGATTTATGTTTCTAAGAATGAATTCATCAACCCCATGTATTGCTTTATTTTTTGGGGAATGAGAAAAAATATTACAAAAATCAGTAATCAACAGAATGTAGGTAATTAAGTTCATATAATGTTAGATCTACAATTTGAAATATAAAAATGTGTAAATGGTGAAATGTTTATATTTTAAGTGTTTTTGGGGGTTCATTGGATTTTGTTTTTTATAAAAAAAAAAAGACCAATGAACAAATTGTGGTTCATGGCCTAACATCCAATAGATATGTGTTAAAAATGCTAGATTTAAGTTAAATCAAGTAAAAAAACATGAAAATGGATCTAAAATGGAAATTCGAATGATAGTTGCTGATATTCTCCCACATTGCTATATATCATGATAACTGCCTAATATTGGTAATTACTGATATTAGTATAAATTTCCAGATATTTTGAATGTCAAACAACATTTTGATCAATGGTAACATGTTTCATTTCATGCAACAGGGACTGCAGTTGTGATAGTCATGCTGGCAACCACATTTCTCATGATTCTAGTTATGCTGTTGGTATGGAGATGCCACTGGATTCTTGTTCTTATCTTCACTGGCTTATCACTTGTGGTGGAACTGACATACTTCTCTGCTGTCCTCTTCAAAGTTGATCAAGGTGGATGGGTCCCACTAGTGATTGCAGCGGCATTTCTTCTTGTCATGTATGTTTGGCATTATGGGACAGTGAAACGCTACGAGTTTGAGATGCAGAGCAAGGTCTCTATGGCATGGATTCTTGGGCTCGGACCCAGTTTAGGGCTGGTCCGGGTCCCTGGGATAGGGCTCGTCTATACCGAGCTAGCCAGCGGTTTGCCTCGCATCTTCTCACATTTCATTACGAACCTTCCAGCTATCCACTCTGTCGTCATTTTTGTTTGTGTAAAGTACCTTCCTGTATATACTGTCCCCGAGGAGGAGAGATTTCTCGTGAAGCGAATTGGACCGAAAAGCTTCCACATGTTCCGCTGTGTGGCTAGGTACTTATATTAAAATTTGATTAATATCAAATAACCAAACTTTGAAAGTTTAAAGCTAATATTATCCCCATTAGATAAAAGATATTATAAATATATGATTAATGTATAGAGGAGAAACTTATGATTGAAGACAGGAAAATTTGGAATAGAGTTATCGTCATGTGACATAATGATTATAGGTTCAAGTCGGGAAAACAATTTCTTATATAATGTTAGATAAGATTCTTTAAAATTGACCCAATAATTGTCGGACCCACCCTTCTGCAAACATGCAGTATAATGGGAGCTCATGCTTTGAACTGCCTCTTTATCAAGTAGAAACTTTTGAAGAGACTTTCACTGTCTCTTTTAAGAGACATTTCACCTGAGTCATCACTACGTAGAAGGAATCCACTCATCACAAAGATTTAGGAATTGTTTGAGTTTAAGAAAGTTTAAAAGAAAGATAGAAGAATTGAAGGACAGTGCTTATCCATGCTTAGACTCTATTGAAAATTTAAAGGGAAAAAAATTAACAAATAATGTGTATTAGAAATATTCATATTTGAGGAAAATAATTTTATTTTTATTTTTCATCATGAATTTTCTTTTTTTAAACTTTTCTTATTCAAAACACACTGAGGTGAGGTTCTATGAATAGTTTTACAATGTTAACATTGCCTTGTGTTTAAAGATGGGGCCTTCCTAAAGATGGAACCATGACTATCTTATTGAAAGTTTAAATTGTTAGATATAAATTTGTTGATATTACATTCTCCTTTAACAGGTATGGATACAAGGACCTCCACAAGAAGGATGATGATTTCGAGAAAATCCTTTTCGATAACCTGTTCTTGTTTGTCCGTCTCGAGTCCATGATGGAGGGCTGCACAGACTCGGACGAGTACAGTTTATATGGCCAGCAGACCGCACAATCGAAGGACTGCTTGTTGAGCAATAACAATGTCACCAAGGCTGACTCCGACATGGGACCACCCACAATCTTGTCGGATGATTCGATCGTGGCTGTCAAATCCCCACAAGCGAACCCAACAATGAGGTCGTCGGGGCGGACCAGCAGCCAAACTGAGGTTGCCGAGCTGGAGTTCTTGAGTAGCTGTAGAGATGCAGGGGTGGTTCATATACTGGGGAACACTGTGGTGAGGTCAAGAAGGAATTCTAGGTTTTATAAAAAGATTGCTGTTGATTATATATATGCTTTTCTTAGGAAAATATGCAGGGAAAACAGTGTGATCTTTAATATTCCTCATGAGGCACTACTCAACGTTGGGCAGATTTTTTATGTGTGAATTCAATTATTACCTTTTATTATATTTGATTTGTTAATTGGAAATTTAGATTTGCTGGTGAGTTTTGGGCAGATTGTATAAAGACGACCACATTCTATGATATACTATAAACTTAATATATAGGTTGAGATTACATATGAAAATATCGATATCAGTTGTGATTATATTATTATCGGTTACATTAAAAAATCTGGACAGATATTTGGAAATTGATCTGAGAAAAATATCTGGGTAGATATATTATGATGTTAATATGATTTTGTTATCATATTAGGAATTATATGGAATGAAATATTGTTTACTATTTTATTCTATACCTAGGATAGATGTTCAACTTCAAAGATGTTCATATGGAAATTAAAATTATAAAAAAAATATATTTTTTTCAATTTTAAATTTTTATCATAAATTTTATCTAATAGTAAAAAAGAAGTAAAAATTTCTATTATTTAATTAGCTTTTTTAGAGATATGTAGCCCTAATTTGCCGAAATTACCCATGAAGATGCAGTCTATTTCTTAAAATCGAGGTTAGTTTAGTTATTATAAATTATAATTATTTGATATTAATTAAATAATTTTATTATTTATTATCAAAAAATATTAATATTGTTCGTTTGATATTAATTAAATAATTATGATAAAAAAAATTAAATCAATGATAAAAATTTCAATTCTCCAAGACCGATACTTACCAAAGCCCTAGAGGAAATTAAAGTTAAAATAAAATAAACAAAATAAAACCCAGGTCGTGGCTATCTTCTTGAGCAAGACTGCAGCAGCGTGCCATTTTTAATTCGTTCCTGTAGGAGTTTGCTCCATCGCCCCAGAGCAAACGCATCTCAGGCTTCCAATATCTCTCACATTCATTCAATTTTCAGTCTTCTCTCAAGCAACAATGGGAGACAGTCAGTATTCGTTTTCCCTAACCACTTTCAGGTATGTGTTTGACAAACAATCGATCACCCTAGGCTTTTTCAGCACTGACTACAAAGTTAATCGTCATCATCGCCTAATCTATCTGTCTCTCTCTGTTGCTTGTGAAAGTCCTTCGGGCAAGCTTGTGCAGATTGAACACGCCTTAACAGCTGTAGGGTCTGGCCAGACTTCTCTTGGCATCAAAGGTACTATTTTCCTCTAAATTCCTTTTGAATTACAGTCTTCCTTTGTTTTCAGATGGGATACTGTGCAAAGGGTGGGGGGATTCTTTTTCTGAAGCCCTTTTTTGGTGTTTGGCTGGCTTCAAATGTTTTAAGTCGCGGACAATATTAACTGGAAAGATCGGCGATTTGTTTCTTCTATGATGTTCTGGCTGTGTGCTTTATCATAGAAGCATAATTATAGGTCGGAACAGTTGTTCAATAATTGTCGAGACCCCAATATTATTTATTTATTTATTTAATAAGCATGTGAACTTTTATTGCTGTGCAATCATGGCGTAGAACAAGCTATCCTACTGAGCTATTGGGAATACTTAAAAGTTTCTTACAGATGATACAAAGTTATGGAATTCACTTCAAGGACTCGGGCTATCTCTTTTCCCGTTCACCAGCGCATTTGGCATTAGCAGTCATGTTTCATTATCATAAGAATGGTGTTTGGATCTCTCTGCTTTGGCTGGAAGACATGGAATTAAGGACACTTCCTCTGAGTAGCATATTGGTGTCTGACGTGTCGGGACACCTACATGTTCTTGACATGCTAGAAAACTGAGGGTTCCCCTGTTGGGGCAAGACCGGGCGCTCAGACAGAATGCCTCCTATCGCAACGTCCGAGAGGACAAGGTTCTCGGAGTAAGGGAATGCACTCGGACGGACAGACAATAA
>JAOVVI020009970.1:0-13304 GCA_028571085.2 Nepenthes alata
ACTGGGCTTTCCAGTTTCTGGGCCCGCCTTCTTCAGTGGGCCGCAAGAACGTTGACCGTTCTACTTGGGCCTCCGTTGACTCCTATTTGGACCGGCCCATTATTGGTGTACCCATCAATTATAAATATTTACCTAATTAATTCACTATTTAATCTAAATTTAATTAATGTTCTAAATATTCCGACCCAATCCATCAATTCATTTAATTTATTAGGCCGAAAGATCAGATTTTAATCTTAACAGTAATTAAAAATAATTATTAAAACTAATTTATCAATTTTATTCTAAAAAAATATTTGAGATATTACATACACACTATCTTTATGGCTGTATCCCTCAATGAATTTAAATATATTTCTATATGTGAGATATCTAAAGAGGCTTAGGAGTTCCTTGAGATTACTCACGAAGAAACTAAATTGGTAAAAAAGGCTCTAAATTATAAATGCTCACTACTAAGTTTGAAAATATTTGGGTAAAAGATGACGAGATATTTGATAAATTTTATGCAAAATTGAGTGACATTGTTAACTCTACATTCAATTTAGTGGAATGAATTTCTAAGAATAGAATTGTCTAAAAAGTTCTGCGATCTTTATCTGAATAACTTTGATCGAATGTTGCTGCTATTGAGGAAAATAAAGACTTTGACAAACTAAAAATAGAAGAATTAATTGACTCCCTGCAAACGTACAAGCATACTCTCCCGTAATCCAAATAGAACAAATCGATTGCCCAGAAAACTGTAAAAGAAGAGAGAGGTCATCGCTCGGATGAAGACTCGTATAGTGATGAGGACTTTCCATGTTCGTTAAAAATTTTAAAAGATTCTTCAAAAATAAGAAGAATAAATGAATCTCCAAAGAAAATGACTTGTCTTATAACTATGTCAAGAAAGATAAAAAGGAGAACAATGGCACACAAAATAAAAAACCTCAAGCAATCTAATTACACGGATTTGGCCATATCTTGATTGAATGTCCAAATTTTAAATGTCAAAAAGGAAAAACCTTAAATATGTCTCTCTCAGATGATGATGAATGTAAAAAATTTAAACAATCTTCTGAAGACAAAGAAGTAAATTATATGGCCTTCATAACTTTTATTATAAATGGCGATGAAGCTATGAGTGCAAAATCAGAATAATTGGACTCTTCCTGGGAAGAATTAGATAATGAATTTGATGGCCTTCAAGTGGTGTATGACAAATTATTTTGGAAATGCTTAAAAATCAAGAAGATCAATAAATCCCTTAATCAAAAAAAATTAATCGAGACAGAAAAGTACAAAGCAGAACTCACAACCAAATTGGAACAGTTCACCGTTAAATATCGCAAACTGAAAATGCCGAATGAGTCTTTATATACTAAATTAAAACCCCTGGCATCAAAACTTGAAAATGCTAAAAAGGATATTAAGAAGTTCTCAAATGGAACTCAAAAGCTAAATCATATATTGGGATTGGGAAAGCTTGCAGGAAACAAAAAGGGCTTGGGCTATATTGAGAACACATCTAAATCTTGTGAACATTCAAAACTTATTTTTTGTTTTGACTGCAAAACCTCCTCACAAAAACGTGGGTACACCAAAATTTTCTAAAATCGTGCCTAAAAGTGCTAAGCATCAAATTGGGACTAAACCCATGCCTGAACCCAAGAATAAAATGGTTGTGGCTAAGCCCACAAGACCCGTTCAAACACTTTGGTCTAATACTTATTTTTGACAAAAATACAGAAAACCCAACATCATCCCTAAGTTTGTGCCAATATGCCACATGTGTGGGAAAATAGGGCACATTCATCTCCGTTGTCATACCATAAAACTATTGTATAATTAATGATAATGGGAAAAAATAAAAAACTTGGTTAACCATATTTAACAATTAAATAACCAATTAAAAAGATTAGATCAAACGGTAAATTCGGGAAGAAAAATATGGGTAAACAAGAGCGATCTAAAACAAATCCCAAAATTTTATCCATGTAAAGTTGCACATATTTCCCTAAAAGCTCAAAATCATTCACTTTGATATCTAGATAGTGGATGTTCCTAACACATGTATGGCAATAAAGCCATAATTTTCTCTTTGATTGACCATCCCAATGGAATGGTTGTATTTGGTGATGGAGCAAAGGCTCCTATCCTTGGAAAAGGGTTGGTTAGTATTTCTGGGCTCTCGAAACCTTGTGACATCCTATATGTATCCTAACTTAAATCGAACCTCTTGAGTATTAGCCAACTGTGTGATGAGAACTTTGAATTAAGATTTATTCAAGAAAAATGATGTATTTAAGATACCAAGGGCTCTATCATGCTGGAAGGCAGGAGAACCCTCAAAAATCTCTATGGGATAGAGTTGGGTCCTGTCTTAGAATGCCAACCCGTAAACGTCGACTTTGTAGATTTGTTGCATTAACGGCTTGGCCATTTGAACTTTAAAAACCTGGCCAAAATATCAAAGAAAAACTATGTTGAGGGCCTTCCCAAATTATCTAATGTCAAGCACCACGTGTGTGGTTCCTATCAACTCGGTAAACAAACTAGGACCTGCCATCCCTCTTTTGGAGACATTCTGGCATCTCATCCCCCTGAGCTGATCCATATGGATCTTACGGGAGCTTCTAGAACCAAGAGTCTATGGGGTAAAAAGTATATCCTTGTGATCGTAGATGATTTCTCTAGATACTCTTGGATTGACCTCATTAGTGAAAAATCTGACACCTTTGATCACGTGAAGATTCTATGGAAGAGACTCCAAAATGAAAAAGGATCTTTTATTGTGAGAATACGTAGTGATCACGAAAAGGAGTTTGAAAATTCTATCTTTGACAATTTTATTGTGAGGAAGGAATTCAACATGAGTTCTCTGCTCCTATCACATCTCAGCAAAATGGGATTGTAGAACATAAAAATCGAGTCATTTAAGAAATAGAAAGAACCATTATAGAAAGCAAAAATATTGTTATGCACTTTTGGAAGGAAGAAGAAGTAAGAATGAGCTAATATCTCAGTAAATGCATCATATAAAACACAGTAAATAATATAAGTAAGGTTAAGTAGAAAAAAAACTTATGAGCATGAAGGAGATGCACGAACATGAACTTGGTCAAATTTGCTTTGGTATACAGTTTACTTCTTTCTTTGGGTTATAATTGATGCATAGTTATTCATCTTTGTAGACTTGGGCCAGTAGACTCTACCAGCCAATAGAGCGAATAATTGAGGTTAGATTGTGTTCACTTTACACAATCCAATGCATTGTTCTTGGTTCTTCTTTGTTTACGCCCCTGGGAAGGGATGATCATAAATTCTTATTCTTATCCTCCATAGTAATGCGGAGGAAGGAAGACCACATATTGTTCTATGGACGGAGTTATTAGCGATTACCACTATAACGTCCTCAGGTATATTAAGAGTATCACCCGCTATAATACGCGGTTTGGACAAATCCTTGAGTCTCCACTGTCATACTAGTGGCATACCTAGGGATGTTACCATTCATAACATGAATTCATGGTTCTAACTTCATGATTCCTTATTTGTATTCTTTTGAGGAAAGATTCACCAAATATTTTAGACAAATATCTCCATTTGGGACAACGAATTCATCAAATATCTGAATTGTGGAATCTCCCTTGAAATACATGCATGAATTTCTTATCTTTCTTTCGATTTTACAACTTATCGCGATTTCCTTTCTTACAAAATCATCGCATGACTTAGGAGATGTGAAAATTCTTACCATTGTGAGTTCAATCCAACTTTACAGATTTCGGATAACAATTCTCTTCACAATTTCTTAATGATAACATTATTCGGAATGCATAATTAAGCATAAACATATATACATAACTTGAAAGGCAATTAAATAAAGTGAAGCATATAAGGGATATTCATTATCTTTGATGAACACTAGCCGCGATCACATTTGAGTTCCTGAATGCTCCAATCGGTTTAGAACTTGGAATTCAGACACCAAATCCATGATTGCTTACATTCAATATTAAATGTGGAGGACAAATTATTAAATCCAAGGCATGGGTAATTATAATCATAAGTCAATTGATGTGTCAAACCCAATTTAATCCATTAAATGGCATTCGGCCACAGGTTCGGGTCACCTCAAACAAAATTCCATATAAAATCATAAATTCGGATACCCAATCGATAAAATAACAAGTCCAAATCATGGGTAATCATATTCTAAACCCAAATTGAGCAAAAGTCCCAAAACTTCATGGGTAAAAGGTCCCGGATGTGAGGTTAGAGTTTTGGTGTCCGAAAACCAACTAAATTTACAAATTTGGACATGGAATTTATATATATGCATGCTTGAGTCTTGTGAATTATAAAATATAAATTTAATCGAGTATTAAAATGAAGATACCTGAAAAGAATAAGACTAAAGTGTAAAAAAATTATAGAGGAGGATATGAGTGCACTTGCCTCGACTTGATGTATCGTCTTTCTATCTGACTTTCAAACGGATTCAGACTCATGGACCTTGGATTCCTCCTTCTCTCTCTAGTCTCGCACACTCTCTTTCTAAAAATCAGAAAATGGTCAAAAAGTGATGCGTTGAAAACCTCGCGTGATATTTATATTGCAGCATGCGCCTGGCAGGCATGGGGCATTCCATTTTTGGTGCTAGCTCGGGTGCTCGAGCGCCCTGTCGGCCCAAGACATTCTGTTTTTTTGTGCCATCTGCAATGCTCGAGCGCACAACATGTGCCATACTACTGGCAGCGCACCAGCAAGCAACAACCCGCTTTCATCCAATTTTTACTTCCGATACTTATTCTTCTGCATCATTAAGCCTAGTCTTGATCATTATAACATTAATTATTTCCAAATTATCGTGTTTTAGAAATCAAAACCTCACAATTCTCCCCACTTTAGAAATTTCATTATCGAAATTTAACGGACCTTGAATTCCTATAATTGGAGGTAAACTTCTAGATTCTTCCAGCATTCCCAATTCACTTTCTTGATTAAACGATTATTCCAAGGAATCTTAAGCATTTGAATCATTCTAATCCTTATTACCCAATGCATTCCATCGAAATTTTAAATCAACCAAGTTTGAAGGCAATTCAAATTTATTAACTACATTTTCGAATCAGCTCAAAATCTCAAACGACTGAAAATCCTTATCTTAGTCTACTCCAAGCCTCGAAAATGACTATTCCTCCTGAGCCTCAGACTAAACCTTGGCATATGTTGGCTCGCCACATTTCTGCTGTGTTACTTTGGTTAATTATTTAACTACAAAGCATCCCATTGTAATCTGTCACCATATCAAATTTAACTGGACACCCATAATTTTCTAATCAAGTTGACTAAGATTTTTGACAAAAATTTTAAACCACAATCAAACCTTAAAGTCGAAATACTTTATATTATCGTTGTTTCGTTGGTAAGTCGACAAGCCTACATATTCCCAATTATATAATCCATAATTGACAATACTACCAATACAGATCATTCTTAGGAAATATTAAGTGTTGTCATGGATCAAACGAGCCACCTATTCAATCCTCAATGCCGACTTATCAAATCATTCATCACCCGAGCAACCCAATTCTTAATCTTCCACATGTGACCTCATCAGTTTCTCTTATTATCCCAAAGGCTTCGAAGGATCCGTAATCAGCACTTGACCAATGCCTTTTCAATTTCATACAGAATCCTTAAAAGTTAGTGTTGATTTCAATACAACCTCAAATTATCTATCAAAGATGAATCAGCCTATTCTTTTCCTCCAAGGAATATTTTCAAAGACTTACATAGATAAATTCTTTAGTGACCACCAAATGACTTCGAGAGGTGGTCTCATTTGCTAAACAGAACTTGGCACATATTCTTATTAGACGATCCACAGGCAAGACAATAGTAATTTCGTTGCCTCTCGATAACAATGCCCCATATTCAAAATTCCATAACCTGATTACAAAGCATAATATCTTACCAACACAATTCACACCATCGTCCATGAATACCATTTCAATTTTTACAAGATTCATACTACCCAAAAATTCAAGCACTCAGCCACTACTAAATCAATCATAAAATGACATTCTTAAATTCGGTACACTAGAAATCAACTCCAAGTCACATTGACCTTGAGCATTCAATTTCACTTTATCTGCCGTACTTGCCAGGCTAACCCAAACATATCTCTCTAATGACTTGCCAACCTGAGAGCCTCAACCTAGAACAGATCAACCTAAACTTTAAAATAAAATCGATTAGCCTAGACTTGAAATCGATATCAATCAGCTTAAATACTAAATCCTAAACGTAATTCTAATCTAACTTATGCAAAATAGGATATCTAGGACTATTAAGTCTAACTTAATTGTCCTACGCCTTCATCTACTTATTCGATCAATCTTAGTTGATCCTAAACATTTGCATACGATTCAAATCAATTCTAAGATATCTCTTTTCTTTGATACCATTTATAATGGAATCGGTTATTTTTATCTAATCACCTCAGTCAATAATCATATAAAACTAATGTCCATAATTTAATAAATTCTATAAAAAAATTAGGCAGAGTTTTTTTCCTAAAAATGATAAAAAAGCATATATATAACCTATATAAATAATCTTATACAATACATATGAACAACCAGACGTTAAATTTTACTCTATAATATACACATAGGATCAACAAATGACATATCATCTATGGTTTCAATATAGTATCTCAACAAATGGCATACCTGGGGATGTTGTCCTTCATAACAAGAATTCGTGGTCCTAATTTCATGATTCCTTATTCTTATTATTTTGAGGAAAGATCTACCAAATTTCTTATACAAATATCTCAATCTGGGAGAACGAATTCATCATATATCCAAATTATGGAATCTCCCTCCAAGTACTTGCACGAATTTCTTATCTTTCTTTCAAATTTATATCTTCTCATGATTTTATTTCTTACAAAATCATCGTATGACTTAGGAGAGGTGGGAATTCTTACTATCGTGAGTTCAATTCAACTTTAGAGATTTTGGATAACGATTCTCTTCATAATTTCTTAATGATAACATTATTCGGAATGCACAATTAAGCATAAACATATATACGTAACTTGAAAGGCAATTAAATAAAGCGAGGTATGTAAGGAATACTTATTATCTTGGATGAACATTGGCTGCGATCACATTTGGGTTCTCGGATCCTCCAATCAGTTCAGAACTTGAAATTCAGACACAAAATTCATGATTACTTACATTCAGAATTAAACATGAAAAAATTATGCAAAATATCATTTAAAGTCTTTGGATAAACAATACCCGCATGAGTAGTGCGCAGATGCGTATGGTGGTTAATTCTCAAAATTTTGAATATCTAACGAACAAATTATCAAATCTAAGGCATGGATAATTATAATCCTAAGTTAATTGATGCATCTAACCCAATTTAATCCATTAAATGGTGTTCGGGCGTGGGTTCAAATTTCTCGAATGAAATTCCACATAAAACCACAAATTCGAATAGTCAATCGATAAAATAACAAACGTAAGTCATGGGTAATCATATTCTAAATCCAAATTGAGTAAAAGCCGCAAAAATGCTTGGGTAAAAGGTCCCAGGCGTGGGGTTAGTGTTTTAGTGTCTAAAAACCGATTAAATCTACAAATTTTGATATGGAATTTACATATATGCATGCTTGAGTCTTGAAAACTATAAAATATAAATTTAATCGGGTATCAGAATGAGGATACTCGAAGAAAACTAGACAAAAGTGCAAGAAAACTAAAGAGGAGGGTATGAGTGCACTTACCTTAACCCGATCTATTACTTTTTTAACTGGCTCTCGGACGAATTCGAACTTGTGTACCTTGGATTCCTCCTTCTCTCTCTAGTCTCGCGTGCACTCTCTCTTTAAAAATCAGAAAATGGCCGAAAAGTGATGCGTCGAAACCCTTGCATGATATTTATATCACAGCGTGCGCCTGTCGGACGCTCGAGCGCCTGACAAGCCCAAGAGATTCTATTTTTGGTGCTGCCTGTCGCGCTTGAGTGTACGGCAGGCGCCATGCTATTGGCAATGCACCAACAAGCAGCAACCCACTTTTGTCTGACTTTTACTTTTGATACTTATTCTGCCGTATATATTAAGCATTGTCTTAATCATTATAACATTAATTACTTCCTAATTATCATATTTTAAAAATCGGAACCTCACAGTCTCGATAGTGTCTAAGCCCGTGCTTACCTTGTATTTTTTACTTTATATGGTTTTGTTATGAAATTGTCAAAGGGGGAGATTGTTAGAGTCATTTTTATGTTGGCATATTCCGTAACTATATTTGATCGTTTGTCAATATTGAGCTATGTTCATTGAAGTGTTGTATCAACTTATTTCCACGGAAGTCCGTTCCCAGTGTCCTACACCTGTTGTTCGCTTGATCTGCACTCAAGCCCCGTTTCTAATAGCATCGCACCTACTGTTCGCTCACCAGACGCTTGAGCTCCAATTTCAGTAGCCTCGCACTTGTTATGCACTCGAGTCCCAAAATGAGTAACCTTGCGCCCGATGTTTGCCGCCATCTCGCTCAAGCGCCTATGCGTTTCCCTCTTAAAACCCTAGGCGTGCTTGCCGCACGCTCAAGCACCGCGGCAACGATCAATTTTTTCAACACATTTTTTGAGGCTATTTATATATTTCTTCCTTCTTTTACTTTCCCTACTTACTTACACATTTTGGAGCGCCTCCTTTCAGAGAAAATAATATTCTCCTATTTTAATCTTGCTCAAGTTGAGAAAACCTTAGTTATATTATTGTGTTCTTGTGTTATGGTTTTCTCACCACCTTCATTTTACCATTATAACTCTACCTTTCCATCTTCCTTCATTGGAGACATTGTGAATAAGGGGTTCCGATGGTGGTTGGTTCTTCAAGCGGTTCGTGAGGAAAGATTGACGTGAAGATCGAAAAGTATTCTGTTTCATTGCTGCGAGCAAATCTAAGGAGTTTCTTGGTAGGGATCACAATATGGGAGTAAGTCGGCTAGGTTAGCGCGTCGTTACCACCCGATCTGTAAGTTGATTTTCATAGTGCTTTTTTCTTTAGCTGTTGAAACTCAAAGAGTTTTTCTCAATAGCCGCGGTTATCAAGTTTTCCCTTTGTCGTAAAAAATTACCTCTTGTTTATTATTGCTTATTGTCTTACTTGTTATGTTTGTTATTATTCATATCATCTAGATTTAAATATTCTTTACGTGTATTGAATATTTAATTTCGTACTACTTCTGCTAATTTATTCAGGGGTCGAAACTTTTGTGTGATTTGGGACGAAAAATTTATTTCACAAAGAGTTTTAGAATTCTTTGGAGAGCTGGATTGTGCAAGGCAAGAAGTAAGATCCATCGAGTAGAAAAAATATTTGAGGTCACTGATTGCCCGATGTGGAAATGGTCAAATTGGTATTGTTAAAACTTGATAGTGAAGCCAAGCATTGGTGGTCTTCAAAAACAAGGAGTTTGAGTCTAGAGGAAGAGCCAATCACATGGCAAGATCTGCAATGTATTATATAAGTACTTCCCGAACAATATAGGGGGAAAAGGGGGTTGATTTTTGAGGTTATGACAAAGGGGTTGATGAAGCCACAATTTCATTTAGTAGTACTAAATGGGTTATAACGCATCGGGCTAACACTAACTCACAAGCTTCTTGTTAGCTTTCTTCTTGTGGTGATATGACATGATTATGTCATGAGCAATGATGCAACCAAAGATAGTGGTAGTGTTGATATAATTAGAGACTCATAGTGCTAACTAATTCAAACTCGCAAACCCAATTAGAGGACTAAATATTTATAAAAGTCAAAAATTAATACTTAATTAATACTCAAAATCTACCTATTAAAAGTAATCTTTTTTTCAGTAAGTAAGAAAATTGTATCAAAAAAAAAAATTAGTGTTCTTACTTCAAGTATTTTTTCGAGTTAAGGTGAGAACAAAGACGTTGGGGTATACCCCGAATAATATGAACATGTCATAAAAAAAACATAGAAACAATACAAAGGACTAATCAAGGCTATTTGCCAACAGATTTGCCTACATCCTAACAGGCCAAACTACGGGCATTTGCCCACCGGAGACCAAGCTTTCCAAATCTGCCAATCCAATCAGAGAATACCAATACAGCCGTCACGGCCAACCATGAACTAACACTTCGTCATTTGGCAGATAATCACACAATGCCCAATTTTTTTTTTTTATAATGTCAAACCGGGCAAAGAGACCATACCGGTCACTTCACCCATACAGGAATTATGCAACCAGTCAGACCAAAATTCCATACCGGCAACTGCTGCACCGTGTAGCCTACTGCATACAGACCAGCTTTCCAATTCGTCGTTTTGCTGCAATATGTTGCATACCAGCCAAAATGCCATCCCTGCATATAAGGACACAACAGGCGAAATTCCATCCCGGAATTCGGAGCATACCGGGCTGAAACCCCATACCAGACAAATGAACAAACCATCCCAGGCGGTCCATTCCTGGCATTCTAGGAAATCATCCCTGGCATTCCATATGGAAATCCCATCCCTGGCAATCCATCTCTGCCAACCCTTTTTTTTTATCAAAGCATTTAGCCCGCCCGTTATGCTGCATTCTATTAAAAGTAATCTAAGCTCATTTAAATCGAAAACTAATCTTAGGTTTAATGGGGAGTGGGGTGGTTAGGATTTAACAAATAAAGACATAATTAAAGAGAGCAAATAACACCATTGAGGAAAATGGTGGGTTGTTGGGGTCGGAAGACCCGGATCCACCAGATCCGGCAGCAGCGGAAAATCCGAACCCTCATCATCGACAGCCACCATTTAGTAGGAACAAAGAACAAAGGATGCACGATATTTTTAACGTGGAAACCCCTTCCCAACCGAAGAAGAAAAATCACGGGACACAAAATCCACAGATAAATCCACAATGTAAAATGGGTTACAAACCCCGAGATGGAGTATCTACTATACACCCGAGAACAACAAAAAAAACCTCATCGGAGTAAACGGAAAACCCGCCGTTTCACCCCCGCACAAGGCGGTTGGCGCACAACGCCCCTGGTGTTGTCTCCACACCAGCCGGTCACCTCAGACCTTCACCGGTCTTGACCTCTGCCTTGGCCCTTGACCACTTCTCCAGAAGCTCATAGTGCTCTTATATAAACGTCCTGGCCCCACCTAATCTCATCTGCCCAGCTGGTCATCTGTCAGATAATAGGTGTCACGTCATCACCAATTCCCGAGCTTCCTGCAGGCCCATACCCTGCAGACGGCGCGTGCTCTGCAGCCCAACTGTCCACCTGTCGACCAATCCTGGAAAGACATCTGTCCTCTGCCAGCTGCCCCTTTCCACAGTTTTTAGTGCCCAGCCGGTCAATTTCTAGTTGACCATCTCCTGCTGCCATCCGATCAACCTCCCGTTGATCGGATCCGGTCAACATTTCTTGTTGACCGTCTTGCTACCAATTCGCCGTCCTGCAGCACTCTTGTAGCCTTCAGACGGTCAACCTCCTGTTGACCGGATTCAGCTGGCCGTCCGCTGGTCAATCTCCATTGACCGTCCACTATTCTCCACCGGTCAACGTTCCGTTGACCGAAAATAGTTCTCCGGATTTGTTCTCCATAAATCCTCCGTTGACAAGCTAGTTTGTTGGGTTACCCACAAGGGAGTGACCAGACTCAACAAACTTCCCCTCACGACATTGTGGGGAACACCTTCGCCCTTTAACTGGCGACCGTCATCACCTGCTTTCCGACAGCTTCCCCTCAATTAGAAATCCCGGCGTGAGCTCGGCCCTTGACCCTGCTGGTTCCGCCGTTGGTCATGCTTAGCTCCGCCCATGACCCTCCGCCGTTAGCCCTGCTGGCTCCACCCTTGGCCCTACACAGCTCCACCCTTAGCTCTGCATAGCTCCGTCCTTGGCCCTGCTGACTCCTTCGTGCTTTTTCAGTTCCATCCAGCTCCACACTAAATGGTAAACTCCTCCACGATGACACAAGATGCACTAGTACCGAAAACGTGACTTACTCAGCCCTTGCTCTTCAGACTTTGGGCCACGTCCTCGGATACCACTTCAATCGCCATAGACCTCGGTGGCTCCACTTCTGCGGCACTACACTCGGCGGCTTCCCCATGCGACGCTTCATTCTACTCCGACAGTAGATCAACACCTCCGCAGGCATCCCTTTCCGATCAGCATCCTCCGCAACCAGCCCTATCCGGGGGAAGATCCGGATCCACCAGATCTGGCAGCAGCGAAAAATCTGAACCCTCCCGTCATCGACTGCCACCATTTAGTAGGAATAAAGAACAAAGGATGCATGACATTTTTTACGTGGAAACTCCTTCCCAATCGAAGAGAAAAAATCACGGGACACAAAGTCCACAAAATAAATCCACTATATAAAATGGGTTACAAATCCCTGAGGTAGAGTATCCGCTACACACCCAAGAACAACAAAGAAAAATCTCACCAGAGTAAATGGGAAACACTCTCCACTCTTTTACTCTCTGTTTTTCTTTCTTTTTCTTCTCACTGGTGGTGCACTCCTCTCTATATTTTACAAGTATTGGTGAAACGGTAGCCTGACGTTTCATCGCCGCACAAGGCGGCCGGTGCACAGTGCCCTTGGTGTAGTCTCCACACCAGCCGGCCACCGCTCTGGGCACCTCTTCGGGCCTGCCGGGACTTCTACCCCAGGCTGACCACTGCCTTGGCCCTAGACCTTTTCTCCAGAAGCTCATCGTGCTCTTATATAGATGTCCTGGTCCCACCTAATCCCATCTGTCTAGCTGATCATCTGTCAAATAATAGGTGCCACGTCATCAGTAATTTTCGAGCTTCTTACAGGCCCATGCCCTGCAGACGGCGCATACTCTGCACTGTGCAGACGCGTGCTCTGCAGCCCAACTGCCCACCTGTCGACCAATCCTGGAAAGACATCTGTCCTTTGCCAGCTGCCACTTTTCATAGCCGGTCAACCTCTTGTTGACCGTCTTCTACTGCATTTTGGAGAACTTGACCGTCCTCCGCCTTCCGGTCAACTCTCATGTTAACCATCTTCAGCTGCTTCCGGAGAACTTGATCATTCTCCATTTTCCGGTCAACTCTCCTGTAACGTCCCCAAGCGCCCGCTTGTGTGATATTGTCCGCTTTAGCAGCCACACAGGCTCCGCACGGTTTTGTTCCTCGCAGACGGCCTCCACCGCCCCCAAAACGCGTCACATAAGGAAGAGGTATCCACGCCCTTTATAAGGCACGCTTCGTTCCCCTCT
>JAOVVI020009972.1:0-12224 GCA_028571085.2 Nepenthes alata
CTGTTAGCAGGCTTGAGATTGGCCCGAGAGTGCTCCGCCAGGAAGCTGGCGGTCTACTGCGACTTCGAGCTCATCGTCAACCAGATTAACGGTGGCTTCGAGGCAAACAACCCGCTCTTGGCCAAGGCAAAGGAAATGATTCAAGATTTCGAGAGACTAAACCTTGTCCACGTTCCGCGTACTGAAAACTGAAAGGCGGACCAAAGTCGGATCCAGGTACGCATCACATATATATATATGAATATGTATAAGCTTGTGAATTTAATGGAGGTCGTATAGGGTGGAATATGGCCGGTCCGTTACAGTTGATATCAGAGAAAAATGAGATGCCTTAGGTTTTGATCTGAATTTATGTGAAAGCTTTGGGTAGGTTAAAGATTGATTAAATAAATAAATATACCGGTTAGACTTAATCATTCTAGTTCAGATAAAATTCATGGGACCACAAATTTAGCTCCTGTTTCGGTCCCTCCTCCCGTCAATCAGGGAGCATTAGTGTATGATCGCTTCACTAATGAGCGAGTCCCTGAATTTTTGGGAGAACCGGATCTAATTAAAGCAGATACTTGGATCCAGAGGCTCAAGAAGGTATTTGCGGTTATTAAATATCTTGCTAAGGATAAAGTCCTGTTTGCGACTCATAAATTGGAAGGAGAAGCTCATCACTGGTAGGAAATGCATAAAAGGGTCTTTGAGGTACTGGAGAATGAGATCACTTGGGCCATATTTGAGATGTCCTTTATGAAACAAATACTTCCTGGATAGCCCTCGTGGGAAAAAAGAGGATGAATTCTTATGGTTGCGACAAGACAATCATACCGTGTCTGAGTACAATGCCAAGTTTACGGAACTATCTAGATATGCTCTGTATATGGTGGAGGATGAGGAAAGAAAGGCAAGAAGATTTTCTCAATGATGAAGAGACGATATTGGAAAACACCTATCAACATTAAAGCTTCTGACCTATGAGAAAGAAATTGAGAAGGAAGAATTCTTTAAGAAAAGGACAACTAGTCGGAGGAGTCTTGGTAAGGGGACCAGAGCAGAATCCCTAGAATTATCTAAAAATGGGAAAGCATCAGATAAAGAGAAAAGAAGCACTGAAATTCAATCAGTGTCCAGTTTTCAAGCGTCAAAGTGTCCCGTGGCATACCAAGTGGGATTCCATAGCTTTATGAGAGAGGGTCGGAGTCTCAACTACCACACAACTACTATACTACTAGCACTTTACGAGTAGATTAGTTGAGTGACTAGACTTAGACTCTCGAAGTTATCAATCATGAAACTAAACAAAATAGCAAAAAGAACAAGAGAAGAAAGGTCTATAGAAGGTGGGGAAGGAGTACGCCAGGTTCACCAGGTTCTACCACTGCAGGGTCCAATCATACTCAAAAGAAGAGTTTGTTCATGGCTTAGAAGGAACACTAGCTATATGCTTAACACATGCAAGTCAAATGTTGCTTTCAGGGAGTTAGGCAGAAAGAAAAAAGGCTCCTAGCTAAAGGTAGTTTGTCTCACCCAGGAGGTGAGAACAATTGAGAACAAAGCGACGAACGGGTGCTTAACGAGTGGGAATCTGTAGAACAGTTTGGGCCAAATCTTGAAGAAAGCTAAAAAGCGCCGTTTGATGGGCCTACGTAGTATTAGGTAGTTGGTTAGGTAAAGGCTGACTAGGCCAATGATGCTTAGCTGGTATTTTCAGATGATCAGCCACACTAGGATTGAGACACAGCCCGGACTCCCACAGGGGGTAGTAGTGGGGAATTTTGGACAATGGGCAAAAGCCCGATCCAGCAATATCGCGTGAGTGAAGGACATTGCCGCTTGTATAGTTCTTTCGTTGAGTACGCAATCATGACAGGACTCAAGGAAGAAGCCCCGGCTAACTCCGTGCCAGCAGCCGCGATAAGACGGGGGGCAAGTGTTCTTCGGAATGACTGGGCGTAAAGGGCACGCAAGCGGTGAATCGGGTTGAAAGTGAAAGTAACCAAAAACTGGCAGAATGCTATCAAAACCAATTCACTTGGGTGAGACAGAGGAGAGTGGAGTTTCGTGTGTAGGGGTGAAATCCGGATATCTACGAAGGAACGCCAAAAGCGAAGGCAGCTCTCTGGGTCCCTACCAACGCTGGGGTGCGAAAGCATGGAGAGTGAATAGGATTAGATACCCTGGTAGTCCATGCCATAAACGATGAGTGTTCACCCTTGGTCTACATGAATCGGATTAGGGGCCCAACTAACGCATGAAACACTCTGCCTGGGGAGTACGGTTGCAAGACCAAAACTCAAAGGAATTGACGGGGGCCTGCAAAAATGGTGCAGCATGTGGTTTAATTCGATACAATACGTAAAACCTTACCAGCCCTTGACATATGAACAACAAAACCTATTCTTAACGGGGTGGTACTGACTTTCATACAAGTGATGCATGGCTGTCGTTAGCTCGTGTCGTGAGATGTTTGGTCAAGTCCTATAACAAGCAAAACCCTCATTTTGTGTTGCTGAGACATGCACTTACGGAGAAAGTCTTTGCAACCGATGTGAGCAAAGGAGCCAAGTGATGTGCCAGTGCTACGAATTGAGTGCCAGCACGTAGCTGTGCTATCAGTAAGAAGGGAGTTGGTGCCTTTCTAAGTACCCACTGTGGAGGAAAGCACTTAGGGAGAACTTGTTTTAAACTAATGGGGGCATGTTTTAATTGTGGACAGTAAGGTCATCATGTGAAGGATTGCCCCACGCTTAGAAAGCCAGAGATAAAAAAGTCCACTGTCCCATTTGAAGCCTTTACAGTAACAGTTCATGATACTAATGCATTATCAAAAGTGATTGAAGGTACCTTCTGAATTTTAAATTTTTTTTCCCCACGTTTTGCATCTTAAGGTATTTGTAAAAAGATCTAATTTGAATAGCACACTAATTCCATGAGAACCCATAACCCGGAGGTAGAGCCTAGTAGATGACAAGCTGAGGTTGGTTAAATTTTAAGGACAAAATTTTGTTAAGTATGAGAGAATTGTGAGATCCCGATCCCAAAAACATAAAAATTAGGAAGTGTATGGTAATAAATTGGTAAGGCCAAAAAGGTGTGATGAACTTATAAGAGCCGAAGTAGGATGAGGCAAGCCTGAAGGCCAGAGTGGCCGTATGATTTCTTGAAGACCAAAGTGGCTTGTGACCCCCTTGAAGGCTGGAGTGGCCTTGTGATCTCTTGAAGGCCGGAGTCCCTTGTGATCCCTTGAAGGTCGAAGTGACCTTGTGACATCATGTAGGCCGGAGTGGCCTTGTGCCCTCTTGAAGGTCGGAGTGGCCTTGTGGCTTCTTAAAGGCTGAAGTGGCCTTGTGATGTCATGAAAGCCAGAGTGGCCTTGAGCCCTCTTGAAGGCCGGAGTGGCCTTGTGGCCTCTTGAAGGCCGAAGTGACTTTGAAGCAGGATGGAGGCCGGATTGGCCTTGTGAGGTGGTGTGAGGGCAGAGTGGCCTTGAGGAGTGGCTTGTGACCTCTTCTAGGCAAAAGTAGCCATGTAAAATCATAAAGGCCGGAGTGACTTTGTGGCCTCATGATGACCGGAGTGATATGATGCAAAGGTGGATGAATTCGGAGTGAGGATGAGTGGATGGCCGGCTGGAAAATGGTATGGTATGAGGCCGGAGTAGCCTTGTGAAGTTGTAGTGGCTGGAGTAGCCTTGAGAGTTGGTGGTGAGAGGTTGACCGGTTGAGGTTGAAGATGAAATGTTGGTCATTTTGAATGGAGAAAGAAGGTTATCGAGTCTGAGTGAGAAGGAAATGTTGGCCGGTTGGAATTGATGATGAGTTGTTGACCGGATTTAGAAATATTAACCAAAATAAATTAAGGATGTCGAAAACCGAAGTGAATTCTGAAATAAAATGCCGAAGTGAATTTTGAAGTAATTCTTCCAGAGTAAAATACCTTACTTGAAATTGATGATAATAGGAGTAGTTGAAATTAAAGAAGACCAACTTTGTTAAACACCAAAGTAGATTTAACTACTTCAATCTAATCAGAGTAAGTAAACTATCCTTACCTACTTTGCTGACCTTCTAAAAAAAAGAAGTATAAGTAGGTAGCTTACCTCACCTCTCCTACCTAACTCATCCTCTATAAATACTGAGCATAATAGTCTGGGATGCAGTTAGAAAATTTGTGAAAGAAGGGAGAAGTAGGAGACAAAGAGGAAGGAGTTGTAGGCTAGATTGAAGTAAGGAGTTCGAAAACCAAGCAAGTGTACTTTTGTAGCAGTGCTTGAAGATGTTGTATTTTTGAGATATTATGAAAATTTTTGTATAATGACTTTAATATGTAAATGAAAGTAATATTTAGATGCTTCCACTAAATATCTTATCGTCTCAATAATTGTTGTTCGTAGAGGCATCTCGATGTTGTTTCTGAACTTTTATGCTGACCGACCCAGTTCGACTGACCCACTTCATCAGGCTTACCCAAGAAGTCCGGCCTTATGCGGTTCTGTGCACGCGATGGAAAATATAAAGAAAAATTTAAGTCCACCCACATACATATATATATATATATATATGAATATGTATAAGTATGTAAATTTGACGAAGGCCGTATAGGGTGGAATATTGCCGGTCCGTCATAGTCCACCAATAATGTGGCCGAATACGAATCTCTACTCGCAGGATTGCGGCTTGCTAAGGAATGCTTGATTAGACACTTAACCAATTATAGTGATTCAGAGCTGGTCGTCAATCATATCCGTGGAAGCTTTGAGGCGTCGAACCCTCTGCTGGTCAGATACCTGACTAAGGCATAGAGTGCAATCCAAAGGTTTGACATGTTTAACATGGTTCATATCCCAAGTGTTGAAAATTGGAAGGCCAACCAGCTTGCAAGGATGGCGGTGGCAGAGAATCTGGAACAATACTTAAGGGACATGCAAGAGATTTTGACCACTCCCAACATAGATGAGTAAGAAGTGATGCAAGTCTCCGACGGTGAAAACTGGATATTGGCCTGCTAGAGGTACCTCACAAACGAATCCCTACCTGAAAACCCAGACGAGGCCAAGTGCATAAAGAAGACAGCTAGCTGGTATACCATTGTTGACGAAAAACTATACCACAGAGGATACTCGGCCCCTTACCTCCGGTGCCTTTCACAAGGAGAGGCCGACTATGAATTGGGTGAGGTCCACATCGGTAAAAACCTAGCCTTCAAGGTGATGTGCTAAGGATGCTACTGGCCGACTATGAAGAAGGACGCTATGAATTTTGTGAAGATGTGTGAGAACTGCTAAGTCTACAGCAACCACCACCATCAGCCGCCGACGGAGCTACGAACCCTCAGGCACCCTGGCCTTTCGTACAATGAGGACTTGACATTCTCGGCCCGTTTCCCATTGCGTTCGGATAGAGGAAGTTTGCCGTGGCAGCCATCGACTACTTTACAAAGTAGGTCGAGGTCATACCGTTGGCCCAAATAACCAAGCAGAATGACACATAATTCATCCAGCAGAATATAGTATGCAGATTTGGGAATCCCGTGGTCATTGTGACCGATAACGGAACCCAATTCACCGGCAAAAGCTTCACCAAGTATTACACCAATTTGGAAGTTAGGTTTGTCCACACTTGGTAGCATATCCGCAGGTGAACGGACAAGTAGAGGTCACTAATTGGACACTACTGCACGGACTGAAGACTAAGCTGGAAGACGCAGGGGCTCTTGGGTGGACGAGCTACCCTTTGTGTTGTGGTCATACCGGACAACGTCCAAAGAGTCGACGCTCAAGACACCTTTCAATCTGTGCTACAGAACTGAGACTATAATTCCGATCGAGATCAAACTCCCGAGTCTCTGGGTCAATGCATTTAACCCACTTGGCAACTTTCAATGGCTCAGGGAACACTTAGACTTGTTGGAGGAAGCATGGGATGCGGCCAGGACGCGCATGACCACCTACCAACAGCGAGTTGCCAAGTATTATAACAAAAAAGTGAAGGTGTGACAGTTCAATGTGGGAGACCTAGTCTTGCGGAGCATAGAAGTCATGGGCAAGATAGCCAATAGGAACAAACTCTCCCGAGTTGGTGTAACGGGACAGGTCCTTATCCTATAACGGCCTTCCGTTAATAATATGCTAAACTAATGCTCCAAATTTAAACCGTTAATTTCTACAGAAAATTGGGTAGCGTTTTCTCTAAAAACGGGCCAAAAATCATACAAACAACCTATATAAACAACCTTGCAATACATATAAACCACCATATGTGAAAAGGTTAATCCACAATACCACTACAATTCATCCACAGGATCAACATATGTCATATCATCCATAGTTTCAATACAGTATTCTTGACTACCATGTTGGATCTAAGAGAATTGCTATCTAAGACCAAGACAAAATTTATAATCCCAATACAATAATGCGGAAGCAACTATAATCATATGTCAACCTATGGAAGCAAAAATAATATATATATATTCATCATAAGACAAACATATACCATATCATCAGAATATACAATGTTTATTCAAAAACTAATCATATACATTCACGATTCTTCAAAGTCTCTAAAATCTTCAAAGGTCTTCACATCCAATAAGCTTTCTTCCTTCTAGCTAATACTATCTTCCGTCCTTCTCAGGCTTTAGCTTATCTGGAAGGGGGACAAAAGTAAGAGGTGAGACAAAGACTCAGCAAGGTACTATAAAAACAAGAGCAGGCAATTTTCATATAAAGCATATAAATGCATGTGGAAAAAGAAACATGGAAATGTAAACATGCAAGCGAATGTGATAAAACATGAAACGATGCTTAAAAATGAGGAAACATGCTCAAACGTTCTTAGTTCTTATGCAAAAACAACTTGATCATGAGTTCTTCTTTATTTACATCTCAAGGACAGGATTGTTTTTCTTAATTCATATTCTTGGTTCTTAATCCTTGATCTCAAACATGAGATCACTTAGTCTTGGTCCTTGATTATTGGTCTTATAGATTCACTTGTTCTTACTTCTTGTGCTTCTTGGTTCTTAATTTCACACAAGAGATTCACTTATTCTTACTTCTTGATTCTTAATCTCACACAGGAGATTCTTTTATTCTTAGCTCATAGTTCTTGGTTCTTAATCATCAGTTCCCTCTTTATTTACATCACGAGGGTAGGATATTTCCTTGTTCATAATTCTTAGTCCATTGTTCATAATTCTTAGTTCTTATCCATCAATTTCCCCCTTATTTACATCGCAAGGGTAGGATGATTCTCCTGTTCTTCTTTCTTCATAACATAGGTTCCTTCTTATTTACATTCCGTGAATAGGATGTTCAATTAGACCTAATCGATATCCTCAAAATTTAACGCTCCAAGAAAGGCAGTCCACGCATCATTTGGTGGACGGGGTTATACCCCTGGCATGCCGATGAGTTCCCAGCTGACGCCATCAAGCAGGCTTAGAGCTCTCAATAATGTCAGACGGCGTAACATGTTACGACTTTTCAGAGGAAACTTGTCCGAAAGACTCACATAACTTATCAAATAGTGTTTCCTCTTTATATATCGAGATATAAAAATATCGCACTCTCCATTTTTGAGCTAGGGTTTGAAGCAAAGTGTCCAAAAAAAAATTGAACACAAAATTCATGCCAAACATCGAAATCAAACACATAAATCATGATATTTATACTTAAACATGAAATCAATCCATATAATCATGAAAAACATGGAAAACATGCATTAATCTTTGAAGGAGTGGGTTTTAGAATATAAATACCAAAGTGGAGATATTGAAAAGAAGTAATAATAGAAAATAAAGCTTAGGGTATACTTCCCTTAGCCTCATTCATTGATTTTCTTTCTTTGATTGGACCGGATGGGGCCTCATTCCCTTCCTCCTTCTCTTTTCATCTCTTTCTCCCTTTGTTCTTCTCCTGCTGCTCGAGCTTCTCTCTCACTCCCCTATCCCTTTTAAACAAAAAAATAGTAGGTCGGTGTTAAAATTTCTAGAAGTGCACTTGAGCACTTATCGAGTGCGCGACGAGTGCAAATCAATAGTACATGGTGTTGGCTAGGTGGCACAAGCGAACATCGGGCCCAAAACATTGTATTTTTGGTTCCACCTTCGGCACTTGAGCGAGCAGTGAGCGCATTATATTATAGAATTGGCACCTCCTTGTGTGCTCAAGCGAGTGGCATGCGCAGGCTCTTCTGGAGCAGTCTATTTTTGGCATCATTTGCTGGACTCGAGTCTGCAGCAAGCCCAATTTTACTGTTTACTGCACTAAGCTAATTTTCCATATTTTTCAATTTCACTTATCCAACACTTAATTATATTAATTTAATTACTATGATTTACCATGTTCTAGAAACTGGGTCAGTACAGTTGGGAAGGTCTTTTCCTCGTCTCAACCATTTTGCAGAACGGAGTATACAAGCTTTGAACCTAGAACGGCAGGTTGGTTCCAGGGACGTAGAATGTCGTCCATCTGAAAGGTACTACCAATAAGGTTTGTACCAGGCCTAGGTAGGTCACATGTGTGTTAAATATTGTATGTAATATTGTAGCATGTTTAATAAAATGATTCATTTTTCACACATTTCTATGGTTTCTATTTCTTTTTCTTTCTCATGTGAATGCTTATGAGAAATTGCATGAAAATAGACAACCTAGACTACTCCTAAGTCGGGTGGGCATTTGCTCACCTGGAGTAAAACCTTGATCAAATACCAAGCGGCTCATAAGTTGTTGGATTAAACATTAGTCCCAAACCGAGCGGCCAATAAGTGGTCGAATTAAACCTCGATCCCATATTGAGTAGCCCATAAATGGTCGTATTATACCTTGGTCCCATACTAAGCAGCCCATGAGTGGTTTGATTAAACCTCAGTCTTGAACCAAGTGGCCTGTAAGTGGTGGATTAAACCTCGGTCCTGAACTAAGCAGTCCGTAAGCGGTGGATTAAACCTCGGCCTCTTATTGAGTGGTCCATAAGCAGTTGAATTAAACCTTAGTTCCATACCAAGAAATCAGTTTGTGGTCAAACAAGAATCTTTAGGGAGCTTTCACAGCATGCGTGCAACGACCTCCTCCCACAAGAGACAGCACCGTCAGTTTGTAATGGTCAATAAATCGGAGCTAAGCTTGGAAGAACGTCACACAATCTAACAATGAGCAGGACACCTAGAATTACAATCTAGGTGCCACCATCTGAAACAAAAGCATTATCAAACCAAGAAAGATAATATATATGTTGCTCGTTTATATTCACAAAAATATACAACGCACAAGGTCGCATCAAACAGCATAGATATGCTTTTAGGGGCATTCAAAGGCCCCGAGGGTACAAGAAGTTATCTACACCTATGATTTGGAGTAGGCATAGATATACTTTTAGGGGCATTCAAAGGCCCTAAGATGTAGCATCCCTTGGATTACGTGGCGCAGGCCTCTGGCTTCACCGGACCAGGTATCCAATCAACTCCGATCGATGAGAAGCTCCTACATTCCTTGAATCCAAAAAGCCGACAAGGAAATGGGGGTCCGCTAAGTAATGGATTTCCACCTGGAACCGCTCCTCTAGGGCAGAAGACACCTCCTCAGGTTGAAGCCTTGTCCTCAATTTGACTTCAAGCACCTCAATCCTCTCCATGGCCCAGGCGTGAGCCTTAGAGACTTCTTGCAACCTGGCGTCAAACTCAAATAGGGCCTAGTCAAGGTAGTTAGCCCATGCTTGACTATACAGTGCATCTTCAACTGCAACATTAACATGGCGCTCCATCTCCTTTGCCACACGCTCAGTTTGCGCCAGCATCATACGGGCAGTTTTGTCTCCCTACGAAGACAAAAACTCATCCAACCCATGAGGTATCCTCATAGGCTGACAAGACAAAAAAGAGTTAGCAAAGGGGGATGACCAGCAGTTATCTGTGCGACCACATAACGAAACAGACATACCTAGCAAGAGGAACCAACAAACTCAGGGCATGGAGCCACCCTTAAGACACCCCAGGGTTCGAGTTGTGTAAGGCCCGAGTGCTACCATTCCTCGACAGCAACCCCATCAGCAAAGTCCTCATCGTCGTCCTCAGTCTGCATCTTCCTGTCGCTGCTTCCCTCTTTGGAGGAGGGTTTTGGCGAAGGAGATGACGATGCCTCACGTCCCAAACCAAGCAAAGTTGGAAGATTGATCATGTCTTCGCCAACCATGGTGAAAACAGAGGGATTGTGGGGGCAAGTGGTGAACTGAATTGCAGAAGATGCCACTCTTAAATGGGAAAAACCTCTGCCAAAAATGACGCCGCAGTAGAAATCGAAGAGTCGCGTCACTTCTGTGTAAAGTGACGCGTGTCCTCACCCGATCAAATTCGCCTGCAGTGCCATAATAACAGATGTCACATCACGTCATGGGGTAGCGCATCGTCAGTCTGTGACAATCAAATATAAAGTCACGATCGGCCCCACCAAGTGATGACCCAAATGCAATATGGGTCTCGGATATAAAAGTAAGCATGCCCAGCCGACTAGCCAGCGCAAAAAAACAAGATAGCACATAAGTAGAGAAATTAGCACATTCATGAAATGATTTTCTTTTCATTAATGAATATTACTGTACATATGGATGACACAAGGGAGGAGAAACAAAATTTGAAAATATAAAAATGTCTCGGCTAGGGCAGTGGGCTTCTAGTAGGACGTGAGAAGGGCTCCCTCCGCCTTGGGAGAAGTTGATCAAGTGGTTGCGCTCCAGAGGAACGCGATTCATGGGGTGATGGACGCCAACTGGAAAGTCGGGGACCATCATAGTGACAATTCGTTTGTGGAGGTGAACGTCTTCCCAAAGTTTGGCATTCAACGCCTGGCTTACCTCCTTTGGATGCAAATGAGTGGTCATCTCGCCATCAAGCTTGGCGTTCTTTATTCAAAGTTTGTCCGCCAGCTTCTCGACTTTAATGGCTTGAGTCTCTAGCCTCCTCAACCTCTCCTTCAGATCAGCCAACTCCGACCTGAGGGTAGCAACCTCCTCGCGATCTTGCTGTGCCTGAGCGGCAACAACACTCAATTGGCTCAGGAGCTCCTTTAGCTGGAAAATTTTCTCCTTCCGCCCATCAATCAGCTCGACCCACTAGCACAGGCCCTTTATCATGGTGCCTACAATCTTCTAGTCTTGCAATTCCAAAAAACAGAAAGAGAAGAAAGGTCAAACCATGCCGGTGGAATAGAAAGGAAAGAGAAAGTCTCATTCGAAGGCATACCGTGATGAATTTGCACTTCTTCCCGACCGGATTAGTGGCCTTAGGGCTCTGACGTGGAAGGTCCTCCGATGTGCCAACTTCAAGGCTAAGTGTGGCAGCCTCCAGGACCAACTCTACCATGGCCTCCATTTCCTCAGCGACACAAACTTCCTCTATAGGGAACTCCATAGAGGCGGCATCCAAGAGGCCCATCACTATAGGGTGCAAGGTGTCAGAAAAATTGATCTTGCCGGCATTCACCGGCCCTACCTATGGTGCTACCATTAACTCCTCCTGCTCTCCAGCAACCGGTTCTATCGGCTGCTTAACGAACAACTGCACATCCCTTTGGCTGTTATCCCCTCCGGCTCTCCCTCCACCGACATGGCCGGTGCCGCAGATGCACCTGACGACGGTGGCTCGACGATAGGCTCCCAGGTGGCAACTCCCGTAGAGCCCAAATCCAAAACAATGATAGGAGTCTCAACCCAAGAATGCTCGCCAAAGCCCTCTAGGAGCCCGGCCATGCAATGATCGGTGGCAGTGGAGGATGAGGAAAAAAGCGGAGCAGGTGCAACCTGCTTTTGAGAAGGTCTACAGGTGGCTAAGCAACCCCTCGAGTGCCCAGCTGACGGCGAAATAAAATAGTACATTAAGACCGCCCGATTTATTCCCTAGATTCCAGCCATTCGGTCAATGAAGCCGGTCAACTAACATTCTAGCTCTACCCCGTTCTTTGGATTCATGGAGTTGGTCAACGTAGCCAATCAACTGACATTTTGGCTCCGCCCTGCTCTCCAAATTCCAGTAATTTGGTCAACAAAGTCGGTCAACTATTCCCCGCTTTATTTGACCAGACCATTTTTGCTATAGGATTTCGGCCGTTCCATCTATCAAGCTACCCGTCTGGGACCCACAACTCCTCGGCCATTTCGGAGCACAATAATAATAATAATAATAATAATAATAATAATAATAATAATAATAATAATAATATAATCATAATAAAAAATA
>JAOVVI020009974.1:0-13303 GCA_028571085.2 Nepenthes alata
GAACATAAAAATAATCACAATAACACTTAAATAATTTTTAATTAAAAATTTTATCAAGATAAAAAAAAAAATCATGAGATCAAAATCCATTCAAAATTCATTATGAAATTTTTATAACTTAGAACTTAAAAAAAAAAGTTAAAAAAAATTCTTTTACGGTCTTATTTAAAAAAATCTTATAGTAACTTTATCTCAAAAATAAAATACTAGTTATATTTGATACTAATTATAAGTTTTTAGGATAATTATGAATTTATATTATTCAACGTAATTATCTTATAGACTTTTTAAAGGGAACCTAACACGACCGGCAAGTATACGTTGTAACTTTTGGACTTTACAACATTGAATTATTTTCTTTTTTAAACTTATACGAGCTAGCCCAGCATCCTTGAAAGTTAACGTAGGTAGAAAATAATTCAAATCATACTTTAAGAAATATATGAATAGTTGACTATCACGATGAAATAGCATTCAATAGTTCATTTTTTAATAAAAAATATTCAAAAAAATTATATTGTTTGGTTTATAGTATAAATAATTATTATATAAAAAATATAAAAGTAGACGTTCACGATACTGTTAAGGGTTTGTTCCTAGACCAGGGTGACTTTATTTTTTATTTTTTTGTAAAGAAATAGGGCAGATTATTCTCTAAATCTGAGGCGTTTATTTTTAAATAAATATTTATTTTTTAATTATTTTAAAAATATTATAAAAATAATTAAAATTAATTATTAAATTATAATTATTTATTAAAAAATAAATAATATAGATCCGTAGAATAATTCTCTCCACTTTTTTTAGAAAAATGGACACCCATTGTGTTGGCGCAAAACACGCGGAAGTCACGGTGACCGAACGGACACAGAGTTCTCGGACAGCAACAGAGAAAAGCTCTCGAACAAACAAGGCAAAGACAACAGAGACCGAGAACACACAAAGAAATATTGGCGTGGAAGTACCCTCCTTCAACCAAGGGAAAAACTATCGAAAATACACAATAAAAGATTATTACAATCGTTAGCTACTCAAGCTCAAACAAAAAGAATCAAGTGTATGCCTCTCTCTCTACAAGTATTTTCTCTCTCTACAAGACTTGCCCACACAGCTCTCTCACTGCTCACTCCTTTACAAAAATGTCGCTAACTAAGCAAGAGCCATAAGTGCTGAATATATACACGCCCAGAATGTCAGCCTGGATTGCCATCCAGGACGACAGCCACCCTACTGCCACCCTACAGCCACCATTTTGCCGGCTGGGTGGAGGAATATGCTGCAGGACTGTCATGTCCGCCGCAGGCCTGGCGTGTCAGATGACAGTCCTGCCACTTTGAAATTTGCCCCCTCTGCAACGTCCAATCAGCGCAGTCTGCAGAAACAGCTACTGCAGGCCTACGAGAGCAGAGTCAACGTCTACGACCATAGGCTCCTCGTCCACTGTGCTCGGACATGACAATCAAGAGTCCTTGTCCAAGAGACGCATAAGAGTCCTCGTCCCAAAGACGCAAGGAGTCCTCGTCTATTGTTCCTCTGGAGTCCGCGGACGTGCCACTCGGGAGTGACCCCAACACACGCGTCTGCACAGTGCAGAGTATGCGCCATCTGCAGGGCATGGGCTTACAGGAAGCTCGAGAATTGGTGATGATGTGGCACCTATTATCTGACAGATGACCAGCTGGGCAGATTGAATTAGGTGGAGCCAAGACGTCTATATATATGAGCACCAAGAGTTTCTGGAGTTGTGGTCAGCCTGGGAAAAAGTCCCGGCAGGCCCGGAGAGGTGCCCAGAGTGGTGACCGACTCGTGTAGAGACAACACCAAAGGCGCTGTAAGCCGGCCGCCTTGTGCGGGGGTGAGACGGCGGGCTGTCGTTTTACCAATACTTATAAAATGTAGAGAGGAGTGCACTACTAGTGAGAGGGAGAAGAAAGAAAAATAGAGAATAAAAGAGTGGAGAGTTTTTCCTGTTTACTCCGGTGAGATTTTTCTTTGTTATTCTCGGGTGTGTAGCGAATACTCCATCTCGGGGATTTGTAACCCATTTTATATAGTGGATTTATTAGTGAACTATGTGTCCCGTGATTTTTTCTCTTCGGTTCCGGAAGGGGTTTCCACGTAAAAAATACTATGCATCCCTTGTTCCTACAAAATGGTGGCTGTCGATGACGGGGAGATTCGAATTTTTAGCTACTCTCGGATCTGGTGGATCCGAATCTTCCGACCCCAACATGACTCACATGGTAGTTGGTTTGTTTGCATTCTTTGTATATATGTAGATGTGTCTCATTTATTGTAAATCATCGATTTCATTCATGATTATAGAAATCAGAAGATATCCGGAGGCTCTCTCTTCCAAACCTTTGCTTTCTTTCCTTCTCTGCTGCTGCTCTTCAAGAGTCATATTGTAAAGATAAACCAAGAACAAAATTCCCTTGTGGCATGTAGACTAAAACCCACCACTTCCCAGAATTTTTTTTTCCTTTTTTTTTTTGTTGTCGCTTCCTTGTATTGCTGCCGTGGCCCACTCCAGTTGCCCTAGTCGTCAACAGTAGCCATCGCCTCCACCAGTCCTACCACTCGCCGCCACCAATCCACCCGTTGTCTAGCTCAGGTCCTAGATTGGAACGACAATAATGAAACAAAGATTCAAACTCAATTATTCCGTCTCAACAGTAATGAAACTAACTTCACAACCTCAATTTTTCACTGCCTTCTGCACAAATTTGCAAATAATTCATCCACACTAAACGAGTTGAGCCGATCCAATCAAAATTGAGTGTTAACAGTGAAGGATCAATGAGGATCTTTTTTTTTTTTCTAAAAAAAATCTGACCGAAGACAATAATTTGACATTTTAGTGTAAGATCATATATGTTATATTATAATATTGATTGGTGCCGACCTCAAATTCGAAGTGTAGCAAAAAAGCTTCGTCACGGTGGGAAAAGATTTCGTTTTGGCGGGAAAAATTATTCCTCACGAGAAGAAAATTAGAACTCCTCTTGGCAAAAAAATTTTCATTACCTACCTTGATAAAAAGGGGGAGCAGCAAACAAGGGAGAAGGATCCAAGGAGCAGAGCAGAAAAACTTCCATGATGGCGCCCCTGCTCCCCTGCTCTAGTTCACTACTCGTCAACGAAACGGAGCTTCTCGAAGCCCTTTTGAGGGCACCCTACTCCCCTGTCCCTGTTGTCAGTAAAATAGGGCTCGAAGTCCTTTCACAATGGCGCCCAATCCCTCTTCTCTCGTTTCCGGTAGAACGGACCATAGGGCTCTCCCGACGACGGCATCCGACGATTCCCCATCAAATTGGAATGAATCAGTGCTTAGGGCCCTCAACAATGATGCCCAGATGCTCTCACCAAGCAGAACCTGGAGCACCTTCAATGGCGGCCAGAGCACTCGACGAAGCTCCCTTCAGTATGGGGCCTAGAGTTCCTCAGCAAAACAAGATACAAAGCCGAATCCCTAAAATGGCACTCTGCCGCCCTCCAAATCATATTAACAAGGAGCTCCAAGCTCCTCATCTATAGCGTCCAGGGCTCCTTGAAGCCCTCGTTCAATCCCAACACAGAGGAACTCTCTGAAAATGTTGTCTAATTGCTCCAACCTCGAATTGAGGAGAACGGAGCCTAGCGAAGCTCCCACCGTGGCGATTCAGCAACTCTCCTCTAAATAAGAATGAAACCGAGCCAAGAACGCCCTTTATGGTGCCCGACAAAGCTCTCCCTGGAAGCGACCACAGAGCTTCTCACCAGATCTAGGGATGAAGGCACACTCCTCACAGGACACCCATCTGTCCTCCCTCAAACCAGCCCGAAAGATGACACAAAGCTCTTCACCAAAGGCGCACAGGGTTTCCTGAAGCCCTCGGCCAGACACGGGACCGTCGAGCTCCCTGAGAGTGTCGCCTGGCTCCCCCATCTTCAAATCGAGGAGCGTGATGCCCAATGGAGCCTCCATTAATGGAGCTCAACATTTCCCCCAAAAAACACCATCCAGAATCAACCACCCTGTTCGCTTGATCTGTTTGGCCCTAGGTCACCCCGTATTCATCGGTCAATGGGGAGAACCCAGGTGTACGGGGACCAACGGGCTCCGTGCTTGTCTTGTCACATTCCGCTTCTTAAAATAAAAAAGGTTTATTTAAACCGCGATAAAATAGATGATAAGCGATGTCAAATATACAAACAGCACACACAAACAAAAAAGATATAAATTTTATGTGGAAAACTCCCTATGAAATGAGGAAAAAAAACCACGGGACATAGAGTCTGAAGTTTTTACTATCAGTAGTTGATTGATTACACAAACCCTAAATCACCCAAAAGCAATATCAACTAATATGGACAGCCCGTACAAGAAGTATAAAGAATAAGAGAAGAGATGGAACCCGGGAGACGTTTTTTACAACGGCAAGAATCTCATACGTGGGATCACCGAAGACTGAAACTTGATTAAAAATCCAAACGGATGCTCAATTTTTTCTCTTCTTCTTCTCTCTCTTTTCTCTTCTCTAGAACGGCGCTCAAAGTATTTTCATAACCCTAAAAACAAAAGTCTCGTATTTTATATCTCCGGCCACCGCTCGAGCGCCTCTCGAGCGGCTAGCGAGCGGGCTACCTACTGTAAAAACGCTTGAGTTCCTCTCGAGCACGTAGCAGGCGGCGGCCATTATGGAAAAACCGCTCGAGCATCTAGCGAGCCAATTTGATCTTTCTCCATGCGGTGAGGATATAGACCTCTACCAGCCTCATCAAATGGGTATGGATCCACACGGGAGTGACCTATAACCCAACAAACTTCCCCTGACGACTGTGTGGGGCCATACACCGTCATCCCGGCGATAGTACAGCAAGTTTTAAGCTTCCCCTTTTGTAATGCCTTGGTCATCATATCTGATCCATTCTCCTCGGTCCAGATCTTCTCCAACACCAATGAACCCGTGTCAATAACATTCCACACCTATTGATACCTCACATCAATGTGCTTTGATTTGGCGTGAAAAGATGAGATCTTGCTAAGATGGATTGCACTTTGACTGTCACAAAACAACACAAACTGTTTCTGTTTGAGACCAAGTTCTCGAATGAATTTTTTCATCCATAGCATCTCCTTGCTTGCCTCCGTAATAGCAATGAATTTCGCTTCAGTAATAGGGAGAGCAATACACTTCTGCAATCTCGATTGCCAGGAAACAGCTCCTCCTGCAAACATAACTAAATATCCTGAAGTAGATTTTAGTGAGTCAACATCACCCACCATATCTGCATCAGTATATCCAACCAGTAGGGGTTCATTGCTTCCAAAGCACAGACACTGTTTGGAAGTTCATCGAAGATACTTCAGAATCCATTTAACAGCAGACCAATGCTCCTTATCGGGATTTGATAAGAATCGACTAACAACTCCCACAGCATAGGCTATATCCGGTCTCGTACATACCATTGCATACATTAGGCTACCTACAGCTGAAGAATAAGGTATACCTTTCATGCGTGCCTTTTCATCTTCAGTAGATGGACATTGACAAGTACTTAGCTTGAAGTGATTGTCCAACGGTATGCTTACTGATTTTGCATTTTTCATGTTGAAGCGTTGAAGCACTTTCTCCACATAGTTCGCTTGTGACATCCATAGCTTCCTTGATTTGCGGTCGTAAAAAATTATAATTCCCAGAATTTGATTTGCCGATCCCAAATCCTTCATAGTAAAGGATTTTCCAAGCAGTCGCTTTAACTCCGTGATCCGAGAAGTATTACGCCCAACAATCAGTATATCATCCACATAGAGCAAAAGAATCACAAAATCATCCTCTGAGAAAGTCTGAACGAAAATACAATGATCTGATGTCATTTTCTGATAGCCTTGACTGACCATGACAGATTCAAACTTCATGTACCATTACCTTGGTGCTTGCTTCAAGCCATACAGACTCTTCTTGAGATGACACACCAAGTTCACCTTCCCCTTGACAAGGAATTTCTCCGGTTGCTCTATGTAAATTTCTTCTTCAAGGTCACCATGAAGAAACGCTGTCTGCACATCCATCTGTTCTACCTCCAAGTCAAGAACAGCAGTCAACCCGAGCACCACTCGAATGAAAGACATCATTACCACTGGTGCAAAGATCTCGTCAAAATCAATACCCTTTCGTTGATTGAAGCCCTTCACCACCAGTCTTGCTTTGTACCTCGGTTGTGAGCTATTTTTATCTGTCTTAAATTTGTAGACCCACTTGTTCTTCAATGCTCTTCTTCCCTTTGGCAGCCTAGTTAATTTGAATGTGTGATTTTTATGCAGTGATGTCATCTTCTCTTGCATCGCTTCCATCCACTCCCCCTTGTGCTCATCCTCCATAGCTTCCTCAAAGCATTCAGGCTCTCCCCCGTCTGTAAGTAACACATACTCATCGGCTGACAGATGTGTAGGGGGTCTTTGATCCCTCATGGATCATCGAAGTGGAACAGGCTCGATAGGCTCTGCAGTGTTAGGAGGAATAGCCTCATCCTCATCACTCTCGGGCACTGCACTCTCGTGATCTTCTTCATCTTCAGCATTACCTTGCCTTTCATTCTGCTGATGAACATGTGTCAGCAGAAGATCTGAATCACGTGCCCGGCTATCATCATTCTTGGGGACAAAATCTGAGCCTTTGCCGATATCCTCTATAGTCTCGTTCTCAAAAAATACTACATCTCTAGATTGAACCAGCTTCTTCTCAATTGGATCATACAGTCGATACCCAAACTCATTTTCCCCGGAATGTGAACAAAGGCCTTACATCCGAATACGCACAAGTGATCATAGGATACATCTTTTCCGGTCCATATCTTTTCGGGCACTTTACCATTCAAGGTTTCGTGTGGTGACAAGTTGACGACATGAGCCACAGCCCTCAAGGCTTCCCCCCAAAACAAACCAGGGAACTTCGCCTCTGAAAGCACACATCGGACCCTCTCCATCAAAGTCTCATTCATCCGTTCGGCTACGCCATTCAGTTGCAGTGTCTTCGGTGGAGTCTTTTGATGACGAATTCCATGAGATCGACAATACTCATTAAAAGCTCCAATGTACTCCCCACCATTATCACTTCTGATGTATTTCAATTTCTTCCCCGTTTGTCTCTCAACCAAAGCATAAAAGTGCTTGAAGAACATAAGAGCTTGATCCTTTAATTTCAGCGGATACACCCATAATTTTCGAGAACAGTCATCAATAAATATGATGAAGTTGAGTGCACCTCCAAGGGTCTTCACCTTGAATGGGCCACATATGTCAGAGTGGACCAATTCAAGGATATCAGTTTTCCATGTAGATGAGTTGTCGTTGAATGAGATCCGTCGTTACTTTCTAGCCATGCAATGAGAATAAGTCTTCAACTGAGCTGTCTTCACACCCCGAAGATAATTTTTTATCGTCAAACAGTTCAGGCCCTTCTCACCCATGTGACTCAACCGACGGTGCCACAAATCTAAAAACTCCTCATCTCTAGTAACATGCACATCTCACGCTGTAATCGAAGCTTGCAACACATACAAGTTTAAAACTTTTCTGCCCCAAGCCACAACTAGAGACCCTCTAGTTAGCTTCCATGCTCCTGCGCAGAAGGTGCTACAAAAACCCTCATCATCAAGCTTACCAGCTGAAATTAGATTTAGTCAAACATCCGGGACATGTCTAACGTCCCTCAACAGCAACTTGGTTCCAATACTTGTGGTGAGACACACATCACCATAACCAGCAATACGAGACATAGCTTCATTCCCCATTTTCAGCACTCCAAAATCTCCAGGAGTGTATGATGTGAAGAGCTCCTTCCGTGACGTGACATGGAGTGAAGCACCACTGTCCACTACCCAGCTTGTCTCAAAATCAGCCAGATTTACCACTTCATCCTCTTGACACACCAGCCAAAGATCAGTCCCAGTGATAACAGTAGCTCTTTCTTCCTCTCGAGTCTTGTCAGTCTTTTTCTCATTACCTTCAGCATTCTCACGCTTTTACTTATAGCAGTGCTTCTTGATGTGGCCCTTTTTACCACAGTGATGGCACTTTAAGTTTTGATATCTAAACCGTGACTTGCTGCGTCCTTTTTCTCCTGATTTCTGATGGCGACTTTTACTTCTTTCCCTAGATTCAGTAACCAGCACCTCAGAATGAGAAGACGATGAGGCCCCCTGTGACCGTCTAGACTCGTTCATAAGTAAAGAGGCAATAACTTTATCCAACTTTAAAGTATCCTTACCGAACAGTAAGGTTGTGACAATATGATCATATGTGGCCGGCAAAGAGGTCAGTAGAACCAGTGTCTTGTCCTCCTCCTTGATCTTCTCATCAATAGCAGACATCTGTGTCAATATCCGATTAAATTCATCCAAGTGCTTCTCAAAGCCCCATCCTTCTGATAACCTCAAGCCATAAAACTGCTTCTTCATGTGCAGTCTGATTGTTAAAGATTTAGACTTGTAACGGCTCTCTAACTTCTCTCAGATCTTCGCCGGATCAGTTAGGCCAATAACCTCTTGGAGAGTGTTGTTCGTCAGGCACAACGTAATTGTGCAGTTTGCAAGATCTCTCTTGTCTTGCCATTCTACTTCGGACAAATTTTTTGACTTTTTATCCTTCTTTTTCAACGCCTTCAATGTTCCTTCTCTCGTCAAAATTTTTTTCACCCTCTCCTGCCAGAGAATAAAATTTTCCTGCCCGTTGAACTGCTCAATGCCAAAAGACAAATTCTTTGACGATGAAGACGCCATCGATTCAAACAAGTTACAATACCCAACACGAATCAATATCTCTGATACCATTTGTTAGATTTAAAAGGCTTATTTGAACCGTAATAAAATAGGTGGTAGATGATGTCAACCACACGAACAACACACACAAACAAGAAAGACATAATTTTTACGTGAAAAATTCCATATAAAATGAGGGAGAAGAACTACGGGACACAGAGTCTAAAATTTTTACTATCAACAGTTGATTGGTTATACAAACCCCAAATCATCCAACAACAATATCAACTAATGTGGACAGTCCGTACAAGAAGTAAAAGAGTAAGAGAAGAGATGGAACCCGGGAGACGTTCTTCACAACGACAAGAGTCTCGTACGTAGGATCACCGAAGACTAAAACTTGATTGAAAACCCAAACGGATGATCAATTCTTCCTCTTCTTCTTCTCTCTCTTTTCTCTCTTTTCTCCTCTCTGGAACGGCGCTCAAAGTGTTTTCATAACCCTAAAAACGAAAGTCCCGCGTTTTATATCGTCGGCCGCCGCTCGAGCGCCTCTCGAGCGGCTAGCGAGCGGGCTACCTTCTGGAAAAACCGCTCGATCGCCTCTCGAGCGGTTAGCGAGTGGCCTACCTTCTGGAAAAATCGCTCGAGCTCCTCTCGAGCACATAGCAAGCGGTGGCCATTCTGGAAAAATCGCTCGAGTATCTAGCGAGCCAATTTGACCTTTCTCCATGCGGTGAGGATATGGATCTCCACCCGCCTCATCAAGTGGGTATGGGCCCATACGGAAGTGACCCATAACCCAACAAGTTCTTTACGGCATGTTATGATATCTAATCTAAAAAAAATTTCAATCGATACACCAAATTTCTCATAATAAAAGACTTATTTTTACATATTGTGTTTATTTACGTCCAATTTATTGTGTCTTAGATATTAACTGTTATATTTATATTATTTCATATTTGTGAATGCCAATATGTTTTCTAGCCAAATTTTTGTCATTAAAACTCTGATTAGGAATAATTTACCAAAAGGAAAGCATGATAGTCCCAGAGAACCTACCTTCCATATCAATTAATTCAAGCACTTCTAAAAAAAAAATTACTTTTTCAGACATGGAAAAAACTAAAAAGTTCAGTTAAAGATTATTAAGCAGTCCATTTTTTAGATCTATTTTGAGAGCCACACCCCTAAAGTAATGTTACTTGATATGATTAAACAAATGTACTCAAATTCTGATAAAGCTAAAGTTGAAAACTTAATATAAACACATGAATAGGAAATATAATAGTCAGTGTGAAATTAGAGAGCACATTATAATAATGATAAACATTACAGCTAACTTGGAGGCTCACAAGGTGCCTATTGTAAAGCCATTATCGACATGCCATGTACTCAATACCATTTCTTCTAGGTTTTGTCAACTTAAGTATATAATGCACATCGTGACAAACAGAATATGAGTAAATATATTGATGTTTGTGATCAGAACGAGGACGAGTTTTATTAAGAATTAGTTGAGATTTTCTGTATTTAACCTTCCAACAGAATCCTAAAAAAGGAGCTTGCTCTCAATAATTCCAAGCCTAAGTTCCCCAAGCATCCTCATTTTCAGAATAAGAAAGATTTTAGTAGAAATATTGGATAATTTAAAACAAACTTGAAGAAGAAAGGTAAGTACAGATTACTAAAGAATGGGCATCGGGAAAGAGATTGTTTCAAGTTCAATGGTTCGATGAAAAGGAAGAACTCTATAGGGATCTCTTTAGCTTTTGTTATGAATATAATTTAATAGATGTTTCCATACTTTCATGTTAGTTACGAGTATTCATATTGCCAATGCCCTGCATGGATCCGTAAGCAAACGGAGACCAAGGAAAACAAAGTGAACCTATGCGCCAACAATGGAGCTTGAGTTGAAGTTGAATTCATAGGAGAAGTTATTTTATCTTTAGAACCCAATTTTTTTTCTTATTTTGAAAAATATTATTTATTTATCGTTAATGAGATAAAATTTGATTTCAATTTTAAAACTTGATAAATCTAATATCGTTTATGTTTTGGTATTTGATTAAAAGTGCTTGTTTTTTTATTTAATAAATTGTAGGTTGGATCTATATATATTTTTTTTTTTATAAGATTGATTATATTGTGAATCTTGATAAGAAAAGATATATGATTGCATAATCATATTCTATGCTATGGCATGGAAGTCTAGGGCTATTTCAATGGGAAAGATGGATGAACTGATTAAATTAGATATTTTGTCAACTCTAAATTTTGCATACTTTGATATATGTGTTGATTGTGTAAAAGAAAAGTTAATTAAGAGAAACAAAAGGAGCAGTACAAATGAATAGTATTCAATAAAGATACTTGTGGACCATTTTCTCCTACCATATGTCAGGAATATGTATTTTATTACATTTATTGATAACTTTTTTTATTATGGATGTGTTTACTTAATTAGTGATAAGTCTTAAGCACTTGAAAATATTAAAATTTTTAAAGTGAAAGTTTAAATATAATATGGAAAGAGTATTAAAGCAGTGAGATTTAATCATGGCAAAAAATATTATGATAGATATAATGAGATTAATCAGTATAAATATTTATTTACTAAGTATTTATAGAATTATAAAATGGTAGCCTATTACACCATACCTGGGACACTAGAGGAAAATGGTGTATTGGAAAGGCATATCCACACTTCTATGAATCTAGTGAGAAGTATGATGTGTAAAACTAGTTTGCAAGAATATTTTGGAGAAAAGCATTAAAACATAATGTGCATATTCTAACTCGGGTTCATAACAAAATAGTTTATAAACCTTCTTTTAAATTATAGACGATATATAAACTAAATTTGTCCCATTTTAGAATTTGGGATTATCAAGATAAATTTCAGATTTATCATTCTCTTAAAATAAAGTTAGATCCTATGTTCACATTAGAATTTCTTATTGGATATTGAGAAAGATCTAAGGGATGTAAGTTCTATCGTCCTTGATAGGACCTGATCCTACTTATCAAAAATATCACTAAACTATCTGAATCAAAATAGGAAATACCATAAAGGTCATATTTCAAACACCTTAACCAAATACAAATAATTGTCATAGATTGTCATTGATATAAAATTCAAGCATTTACAACAATTTATGGAAGACTAAAAAGAACCCAACAAATCTAATACATCATATTATACAAACTTATAAACTAATACAAAATATGAATATAATCAATATTAGTCTATCTTAAGTCTTCTTGTATAATATGCAATTGACCTATATCTACATCTCTAAGAAATTGGAACTGAACGGGTAAAATCTAACAAAATAATTAAGAGTGAGTTAAATGTTTAGTATATCATATAATCAACAATATAATATGTTCATACTTACATCAATATATTAACATAGTATAACATCAAATAATCAATAGTAAAAAGACTCAACATATTAAATGTATATCCGAAGGACATATCAAATGACAACATGAAGGATAAGACTTGAAATTTTCATAGAAGATGCACGAAAATCATATCTAACCATCATATCATAATCAATGTCATAAATTCAAGAGATATATCAACAATCTCCTATGAATGTTATTTGCCTCTAATTAAAGACTATCATATTTATACCCCTACATATTTGGGTAAATAATACAAGTTTCTTGATATCTCACGACCATCCATGTAGCCAAATTATATGGCGATGCCTACTTACATGGCATGTAATGTCATACAACCAACTTGTATGATAATGCAATAAATATCAACTAACTCACATAGTATGCAACGAGATTCAATATCTCTCATAAATATCCATATCACAATATGATGGTAGTCTACATATAAGCATCCCACCACAATCAATGTGGCCTCAATAATCATCTGAATACAAAAGTAAATATTAAAAACTATAAGTTATAATACAATATTATTATATATTTTATATTTCTTGACACTTTGATATTTTAATATACTTTCCTCAACCTTATTTATAGTCATGAGTTAAATAATACAATTTTAATATTTAGACTTAAGTATCTGTTAGAGACATTTATCTAATTGGTATATTTTGTGACCGTATGTTTTATTATCAAATGTCGGGTTGTGGGTTGTCGGGTTAAATCCGTTATATCCATCTGAAGCCCGAGCGCCCGCCTGGTGCTCAATAACCGTTCCAGCCGAAAATCTAGTAGGTCGATCGCTCGCCTGTCGCTCGATAGCCGCTCGAGCCGAAAAACCAGTAGGTAGCCCGCTCGCCTGCCGCTCAATAGCCGCTCGAGCCGAAAAACCAGTAGGTTGGCAGCTCGATGCGCGCTCGAGCCCCGCAGGGTTTTCCCCGAAACCCTCCTGGCGCCCGCCGAGCGCTCGAGCCCCACTCGAGCGCTGGTCCAACGGGCTGATTTTTTGAACGCGTTTTTGGCTCCACTATAAATACTAGCCTTATGTTTTTGAACCCTAAGCATTCTGAAAAACTGATTGGCGTCCCTCTTTGAGAAGAAAGCCTTGAAGCTTCATCAAATTAGCCTCTCTTGAGAAAACCAA
>JAOVVI020009975.1:833-13303 GCA_028571085.2 Nepenthes alata
TGAGAGCGCCCGGATAGGCAAGCTAGCCAACGCAAAGTCCCGAGGACCCAAGTTGCCTCGAGTAGTAGGGCCCCTTGTAGACTCGAGGGTTGCTTAGGTCCTTGAGTTCAGGAGGAAAGCTCTGTGAGGCGCACCCTCTGGTCCGTCCAAAGTAACCAGGAATGAGCCGCTCAGGAGGCGGTTCCACAAGACGATGCCCCTCCTAGGGTTAGGGGAGTCTCTGAGCGACATGTAGACCGAGAGCCTTACGAGTTGAGAAACTATCTCAACTAAAAGAAGGTAACAGCTCCATCCCATGTGGAGGATAAACTGGAGAAGGTTTGGAACCGCGTCTTCGGCGAAAATAGCAAAGGATGAGTCAATGTGCTCCAATCCCCGTTCATAGCAGAAATCAGAGTGAGGACGCCCCCGCCAAAGTGTAAAATGCCAAATCTCAACATTTATGACGGAAGCGCCAACTCGATGGACCACCTAAACCACTTCCGCGAGTATTTGAGTCTCCACGGGATGGACAAAATGACCATATGTCAGTGCTCCCCCTAACACTGAAGGAGGATGCGAAGTGTGGTTCTACGGGCTGCCAGTAGACTCTATTCGCACCTTCGTTGAGCTGGCAACAGTTTATCTCTCATAATTTTCCTCCAGTCAGAGGGCAGAAAAGTAGCCCTGGAACCTCACCCGAGTGAAGCAAGGTGCTAGGGAGAGCTTAAGCGGATTCCTGACTCGATTCATAGCGGAGGCTAGACAAATTTCAAAGTTGACAGATGAGGTAAAACTAAACGTTTTCATGTCTACCTTAGAGGGAGGCACCTTTTTCAAACACGTCATCCATAAGGGTCCCCAGACGTTCCCGGAGGCCGAGGCCGTGGCCAGAGCATACATTGCGGCCGAAGAAGCCAATGACACGAAGCATTCAATGAAGGATGAGAACTCCCACCTAAGGGCGGTGGAAGGAAAGAGAAAAGGCGGGGACCATCCGAGTCTCCAAACAATGAAGAAGCAGTACAAGTCCGAGCGGATTGTTCGAAGAGAGCCCAAGCCTGTACACCTCACGCCATTAAACGACACCCATACGAACATGCTGATCCAGATCTAGGACGAGAAATTTTTGTAGTGGCCCAAGTCGTTGAAGAATCTAGGAGGTGGTGACCAGATAAAATACTGCCACTATCACTACAGTGGGGGCGGGCCACAGCACCAAGAACTGTCGGATGCTGCAGAGGGGAATCGAGGAGTTGATAAGAAGGGGTCTCCTCAACCGCTTCTTACAACTACCTGGACAAGCTTTCGGAACAACAGGCTATGTTGTGGTTGACCAGGTTAGAAACCGAGTGGTAGCAGGGGTCATAAATATGATATCGACCTACGTGGATAAAGAAAACGGTGAGGAGGTCATCACTTTAAAGAAACCCAGGATGGGGACCATGGATGACATTATTAGTTTTAGCAACGAGGACATGGACCATAGAATGTTTCCCCACTCCGATCCCCTGGTTGTAACCGCACTCGTTTCGGATAGAATAAATGACTACCAGATGAAATAAGTTTTTATTGATAATGGATATTTGAGGAACTTACTTTACCTCGATACCTATCTTAAATTGGGACTTAACAGACGTCAAATGAGAGCACCAGAGGGATCACTCTACGGGCTAGACAATGAGTCAGTACCCGTTCAGGATGTCATCTAGTATGAGGTAACGTTGGGAACATATTCGAGGATTGCGTCTAAGGTCCTCGACTTTCTAGCCGTGGACCTTCTGTGAGTTTACAATGTGATACTCGCACATCCCTGCTTGGCCACCTTTGGTGCAGTAACTTCCATCTTGCACCTAAAAATAAAGTTTTTAACTCCATTTGGTATCGGGGAGGTCCTTAGAGATCAATCCAATGGACGGACGTGCAATTTATCTCAGACCACACAGACGCCCCTTCCACGACCCATGGAAGATCTTGACTTGAGAGACGAGGTCACGTTGTAGCACGCATAGCCCGGGGAACCTACTGTTCAAGTCCTACTAGATCCCAAGAACCCGGAGAAATATGTCCAGATCGAAAGCTCATTACCAGAAACTGTCCGAGGCCAACTGACCAGCTTCCTGCGGGAGAACTCCGACGTCTTTGCCTAGTCGCCAGGCAATATGCCAGAAATTTTCGCTGAAACCATGGTCCACAAGTTGGGTATAGATCCTCGTCTTAAGCTCGCCAAGCAGAAGCGCAGGAACGACTTTGCAGAAAAGTTGGTGGCCATATACGAAGAGGTGAAGAAGCTCATAGATGATGGGTTCATCTGGGAGGTGCAATACTTGGACTAGCTGACCAACATGGTCATGGTAAAAAAGAACAACGAAAAGTGGAGGATGTGTATGGATTTCACGGACCTCAATAGAGCATGCCCCAAGGACATCTTCCCTCTCTCCAAAATTGATCAGTTTGTAGACTCAACATCCGGCCACGAACTCCTAAGCTTCATGGATACATACTTAGGTTATAACCTGATAAAGATGAATCCCGAAGATGAGGAACACACGTCGTTCATGACAGATCAATGGACGTACTGTTACAAAGTAATACCCTTCGATCTCAAGAATGCAGGCACGACTTATCAGCGACTCGTGAATAAAATATTTGAGGGCTAGATAGGCAGGAACGTTGAGGTCTACATAGTTGATATGCTTGTCAATATCAAAATAATCGGTCACCATGTCCGGGACCAAACCGAGACCTTCAATGTGCTCAGAACCCACCGGATGAAGCTTAACCCGAGCAAGTGTACATTTGGGGTGGCATCGGGGAAGTTCCTGGGCTATATTGTGTCACATCAGGGGATTGAGGCTAACCTAAAAGAGATCAAGGCTATTCTCAACATGCGATCTTTCCAGACAATAAAGGAAGTCATGAAGCTCACTGGACGGGTAGCGGCCCTTTCCTGCTTCTTAGCCTAATCGGTCAAGAAGCACGTGCCCTTCTTCAAATCCCTAAGAGGAATGAAAATCCATGACTTTCGGTAGAATAACGACTATGAGGAGGCATTTTGAGGGCTTAAAAACTACCTGTCGAGCCCGCCTCTCTTAGCTTCTCCCTAACCAGGCGAGGAACTGTACCTATACCTCGCAGTGTCCGATATGGCCTTGAGCTTGGTATTGGTATGACAGTAGCATGATAGACAACAACTCGTCTACTATGTAAGCAAGACCCCGGTGGACGCAGAAACCAGGTACCCACACATGGAGAAGATTGTTCTGGCGCTAGCATATTTGCGCGAAAGCTTAGACCATATTTTCAGGTGTATAAATTGGTAGTCCTAACTGACCAGCCACTGAGAGCCATCTTGTAGAAGCCTGAGGTATCCGGACCATTGATCAAGTGGGCTATTGAGTTTGGTGAGTTTGATATCAAATTTTGCCTGAGGCGAGCCTTGAAAGGTCAGACCCTCGCAGATTTCATTGGGGAGATGATGATGCCAGCCCTTGGCGACCTAAACCAGCCTGACGTGGGCAAATTGAACGAAGCAACAACGTCGACACTACACATGGACGGCTCCTCAATGAAGGACGGTTGTGGAGCAGGCATTGTGCTACGAGCACCCGAGGGGTCGGAGATAGAATATTCAATGACCTTGGGGTTTTCAGCCACAAATAACGCCGTAGAGTACAAAACCTTACTGGCAGGGCTCCGATTAGCCAAGGAATGCTCGGTCAAAAGCCTAATCATTCACAGCGACCCCGAGGGAACCCACGAGAGAAACGCCCTTCAGCCTGTGCTATGAGGTAGAAGCGGTCATTCCAGTAGAGGTTGGCCTTCCAAGTCTCTGAGTAGAATGCTTCAGTCCGAGCCACAAGAGCCAAAGGCTTCGGGAAAACCTCGACATGCTCAAGGAAGTTTGAGACCAAGCAAGGATAAGAACAGCATCATACCAGTAACGAGTTACCCACTATTACAATAAGAAGGTGAAGGCACAACGGTTCAAGATAGGGGACCTGGTGCTAAGGAGCATAGTGGCCACGGGAAAAAATACCAGCTGAAAGAAACTCTTTCCAAATTGGAAAGGGTCGTTCCTGATCTCTGCTATCTTTCGAAACAGGGCCTCTAAGCTGCGCACCTAAGAAGGCAAACTGGTCCCCTGAACATGGAACGTTGCACACCTCAGGAAGTATTATCAATGAACGTATAGATGATTAGGTAAGGCAAAATGCATTGTTTGATATGCTCAGAACACGTTTTGTTAACCTAAATTGCCTGTCTTTTATTCCTTGTCTTCCATATCATCAAATGTTACATGTCATCCCATTAACTCACCAGACCTAGGCTGCCCCTAAATCAAGTGAAAGCAACCCTCTCACTTATACTAAAAACTAGGCTATGATTGAGCGGCCTGAGAGGTCAACTAAAACTCGGACGTGTCCGAGTGGCCCAAAAGGTCGAATTAAAACTTGGCTGAAGGGCCAAGCAACCCTAGAGGTTGAACTTAAAACTTATGGGGCATAAGACAGCAAGCATGCATCAACCCTAGGGGTAGCCTCTTCAGTCTAAGACGGTTAAGAGGTTCGAAAGCAAGCTCTAGCTAAAAACTCGACTGTGACAGAGCGGCCCAAGAGGTCATATTAAAAACTCAACTGTAACCGAGCTGCCCAAGAAGTCAGATTAAAACTTGGCCACGGAGCCAAGTAACCTTAGGGGTTGAGCTCAACACCTAGTGGGTATGAGGCGGAAGGCGTACGGCAACCATGAAGATAACATCTTCAGCCTAATATGGCCTAAAGGTTTGGAAGTTAAGACTACGTCCCCTTAAAAGGGGTGTGTCATGAGGGGACCAAACACCCCAACGACCCGAGGAAGACGAAGCAAGCACTGGCACTTAAAGAATGAGAATTTTATTCACCAAACGGTATATGTACAAAAATGTGCCTAAAAGAAAGAGATGAAAAAAGAGGTGGCATTTTGCAAGGCACAGTCAGCCCTCGGAGGGCCCTCGTTGGGGAGAAGTGCTCGGTCGCTGTAACCCTCCAGTACTAGCTAGCTCTGCTTGCTCCAAGGACCCTGGATGCTCAGGGGTCTGGGAGCAGCTCGACGATCTACGTGCGGAAGGGCTAGGAGGGAAACTCCTCCCGGATATGTCATACAAGTCTTCCACACATGTTGCACTGGCATTCTGAGGATCAAAAACGGCTGTGGGAAACCGTGGGCTCAACAACCTCATCACTCTACGGCACGGACTGTTGCCACCCCAGTACTTGTTCTCCAAAGCTAGAGCAATGTCGGCAGCCCACACCGATGTCCTCAGCACCTCCTCCAGCTAGAGGTTTCTGTCCCGTAGCAGCTGATACTGGGATTGCTGGAGCTTCAGTGCATTCTCAAGAGACGTGATCTTCCCCTTTGCTTCAGCAAGTTCGGCCTCCAAGCATTCTTTGACCCCAGCAAGGGCCGTGGAAGCCTCCAACTCCGCGTAAGTATGGGTGACCTTGCTAGCAATCACTCCAAGGCCACCAACTATGTCCTGATGCTGTAAAGGAGGAACAAGTCAAGTAAGAGCAGATAGAAGGAGACAAAGTCAAAGGGGATAAGCGAGTGCCTTGGTCATGACGGAACTTTCAGAAGCACCCTCTCCTCTGGAGACTTCAAGCTCCTCAGTTCCCTTGATTGCAGCATCTCGTGCCGCAAGTATCTCAGCCCTATCCTCGGGCACAACGGCAGCGTCCAAGGGTGGGGGCTCAACATGCTCCTTGGCCCCAGCCTGGGCCACGACTAGACGCGGAGTCCCAGGGGCTCCCTTAACCGCAGGCTCTTCAGAGGCCATGAACGAAACTATGCTCGGGGTGTAAACTTGGATTGCAAGGTATGGGGGCTCAGTAGACACGTCAGCAGCCGGCTCTATACCACAACTCTCCTCGGACCCAGCGACCCCAGGAGAGGGACTCACCATCGCCATCACCGTCACATCCTCAGCTTGGGTCGTGTCAGTCTCCCTCACTGTGCATCCCTCGACGACATCCTCAGATGGGTCATCAATCCAGTTCGAGACCTCCCCAGTGAACTCAAAGGGGACGTCAAGAAGTGGTTCACTAATGGGAGGTAGGGAGGCGAAGACAAGCGCGGGCTGGCCGACAGATTGAGAAGGCTTATGAGGAGACTCCTTAAAGGTCAAAGGGCCGGAACCTTCAACCTCTCAGACTGGCTAGGCGACAGGCGTCTTCCGCCTCCTCACGAGAGGCGCGATCACAACGTCATCATCATCAGATGAAGAGGACTCAACAATGGCCATCGGACCCTTCGTGGTCTCTATCCGGCAACTCTTCCTTGGCCGCTCGGACGACCTCCCAATCCTCAGGGGTCCTTCCTCCTTCCTTAACGTCTTCTTCCTACCCACTGTCATGATAGCACTAGTAGGGGCCCCGAAACTCTTGCCGTGAGGCCCCCATCTGACCTTCTCTAAGTTCTCTGGCCGCAACCAGACATTCTGCTTGTTCTCGTTAAAAGAGCCAAGATTTGCCCACACTAGGTCCACCACCTCCTGGGCAACCTCCCTCCGTCGTGGAAGGGTCTGCATCCACGTTGCCACAAGCACTGGAAAGGTCCCAAGCCTCTGTGACCCCCAAGAAGAAGATCTTGTCCTTCTACCTCTTGGTGGAGTCTGGATTCCTACCACTCATAACAGCATACTCAGAACGCGGGGTGGCGATAATCCAGTCCAAATTGTAGGTGAAGCGAAATATTGCCTTCACCATTGAGGCCTCGAGAAGTCTGTTGTGACAATAGGAGAAAATGCAGAGCGAAACAAGGTACCTTATGGCGTTAGACTATAGCCTAGCGAACGGCACCTTCAACGCCTTCATGATAAGGTAGAGCTCCAATGGGACAGGAAAGCAAAGCCAACCCTTGAGGTGGACTTCATAGACAGTAATGAAGCCATCCGGAGGACTACAAGCCCTCTGATGGGGATCAGGGATCACCATGGCCATCGAGTCAGGTATCCCATACCTGGAGCGAAGGGCCTCAAGCTTGCCCAAGGAGACAATGGAAGCAATATCGTTAATATCGGGCGCCATTGAAACTCCAAGACAAGCGCAGAAGAAACGAGAGAAGAAGGGTTTGAAAGAAAAACTGCCAAAGGCTTGGAGAGAAGTCTCATAGGTTGCGTAAAGAAAAACGGAAATGAGGGCAGGTCATAATATTTGAAATCGACAGAAAGCCGAAAGGCGCGTCCCATCATTATCCTGGCCACGTGGCGATCCCCCATATGCCATCAGAGATAGCGGTCCTTGGCTTCCAGAGGCAACGTCAATCAAATCAACGTGCATTTAATGCGCCTTGATGACCCAAAAATGACGTCGCTGACCAGCGTCTCGGACGTACCCTCAATGAAGCTCTTGAACGTACCCTCGTAAAAGTTCTCGGACGTACCCTTGTAGAAGCTCTCGGATGTACCCTCACAGAAGTTCTCGGACATACCCTCACAGAAGCTCTCGGACATACCCTCACAGAATTTCTTGGGTGTACCCTCACAGAAGCTCTCGAACGTACTCTCGTAGAAGCTCTCGGATGTACTCTCACCAAAAACTCTGAGGATACCGTCACAAAGTACGCAGCAGTACCCCAAGCCACAGGTTTTCTCGGATATTTTGGCCAATGGGTATACCCTAGCATGTCCTCGAGCCATCCATCTAACATGCTTTGAGCTAGTGCCCGCAGGTGTAAAAAAAAGGGGGGGAAAGAAAAAAGAGAAAGAAAGAGGACAAGAGGGGGAAGGATTCATGCAACCAGTAAAGAAGATAAAGGTAATGACTATTTTTTTTATTAATCAAATTTCCTTTACAAAGTACACCTCTCGTAGCAGTAAAGATACAATAAAGAGAAAAGGAATACGACCCGGGGCTCAAACCCCAGGGCAATGGCACAGGACTCAAAGGGGCATGGCAAGGGTGCTAGATCCATATGAGATCACCACGGCTCCACTTGAAATACCCCTACGAGCCCAAAGGCCATTGGTGTTGGTCAGCCCTTGAAGCGGGACCAACACCGGTGGCAAGAGCCCTGGCTGGGAAGCGGCGGACACGTGTTCCCCTGGCAGGAAGTCCTTTCTTTGCCTTCCCCTCCAAACGATAGGTGCAACGTCCAAGTGAAGTGGAGGCCATGAGAAGATTACCACTCCTGGGAAAAAGTTTCCCATGGTGGCTCCCCCATGGTACTCCACCACCTGGGAGATCACCAGAGCCTGGAGGGGGGGCACACGACGACGGCAGAGTGGCCAAGCCACCCTCACTAGTGCGAGAAATCGCCCTCGACAGTGACATAAGGATAATCTTCATCAGAAGCTCCAAGTCTCCAGTTAGTCCACCCAACTCCCTTGCGGATACCCCTTGGAAGCGGAGTGAGCCAGGACCCTCGCATTGTCCCTCCAAGATGAGATAAGGGATGAACCACTCCAGTCAAGAAGCTCTCCTATTTATGGACAAGCCTACACTCTACCCGCACTTAACTGAGCGCGCTTCCCGGTGACCATAATTTGCGGAGGAGAAGGGCCCTCAAGGCACCTGGAAAGCCTACGCAGTGATATGGGGAAGGTGCGACGCCCGGAAGGAGACAAAACGCGGCACATCCTGAGATAGGTAACGCAGTGATGAGCTAGACCCAGAGTGCACATGCCAGGCCTAGATTGCCAGTCGGCCCAGGCATGGGGGGCTAGTGATGGGTATTGATACCCAGGGCCCAAATGGCGAAGCCCATCTCCCAGCGGTCGAACCCTAACACCAAACAGGTCCAGGAAGCCTCAGAGGCCCAGGCGTTGGGGCCAGCCCAAACGGCAGAACGGTCTTCGAGACCACTCGGGCCCACGGACCAGAGGAAGGCTGCGGGGGTCACTCAGCTTGCAAAAATGACATGCCGTAAGATTTGGTGGCTAAAACCCATCAGACTGTCAGAGTAATGATGACCCAGCAACGCACTCCAGATGGGACACCATAGGAAATCGTCCAGCATGCACGCTACGCACCTGGCACAGAGAACTGGATTGGGGGCATTGGCGGATGACTTCCTGCACACGCCAGCCCACGTGGACAACCCCCAACAGACATTTCCAAATGCTATAAATACATTAACTATGCACTCGGTCAGAAAATTTTGAATTTTTTCCTAATTTCAGCATTCATTGTGCTCCAACTACCATAGGAAGGGGAAGAAAAAAAGACGCCTTGAGCATATTTTGTAACCTACTTGTAATCCCGAACAGTATAGTGAAGCTCATTACCGGACTTAGGTCCCGTGATTTTTCCTTCTCATTTTATGGGAAGGTTTCCACGTAAAAATCCTAGTGTGTCATCCTTTTTTCTCCTCTCCTGCTTCCCGGACCACATACTAAGTCATAAAAGATAACCAGATCTATTGTGTGTTGCACGGATCTCGTGTGAGTGTATTCAAAAGCTCCGAACGCTCATTTGGATCCTTACTCGTGCGCGGCCGAGATTCGCGGACGCAACAATAAGAATAATCAAAATATGATTAATTTTATAAATATAAATAAATTATAGTGATCAGTAAATAAATTTTATGAAATTAATTAAAAATATTTAATATGATCAATGAAAAATTTTAATTTAATTACTAATGGATCTATATCTCATTTTTATTTTATTTATATTATATTTTAGGACTTGCAAATTAACCACACATTCTATATGATCGACAATGATCAAAGGAATATAAGTAAGACTCAAATCTGAATCAAGCACATATCTGTAAAGATTAAGCGCCAACTTTGTCGGCATTTATACAAAGACAATACTGCTCCATTATGAAACAGATGTCATTAATTCAGATCATGAAAACAACTCCTCTATATTTCAGGGATAATGTCACGAATATAAGACCAAAGTCCACGGCTATAAAAGGTCATGTAGACTCACTCCATAGGCCTGCTCTCTTGCATACTCAAACTAGTAAAAGCTCTCAAGCATTCTAGTTACTCTCCCCTTCTTCCGCTACTAGTTCCATGTGAACTCAGTATTCAGAGAGACCGCTTATTGCAAGCACTTCATGGCCAAAGCCACTATCCACGAGTGCACCTCCGATCCTCATTCTCAAATCCCTCACCAGCATTCATCTTTGCATCATCTGTTTTATCTTCTTATTCTTGAAAAGCCGACTATTAACTTTAGCGTCGGATGATAAATTGGAGAATGAGTTTCGCCGATTTCCTCTGATTTATCGTCGTTTGTTGTGGAGTGTAGGATCTCAGGCGTGTAAAGACGATGACCAAAACTCAAAGAGTAGTTTGATCCAAATTCGTTCAAAATTTTAATCCAGAATGTATCACTAACAATATAAAAAAAAATTTTATATATCAATTTGTCTTATTAATACAATCTAATCCAACGGTGCAGATTCCCAAGGGGGCAAAATCTTGTCCCCATCTTTTACTGCTGGGTATGGGTGTTTTGCAGGTTCAGATCACACCCAATTCCCTCCTCTCTGCCAATGCCACAGTAGATTCGAGAAATGGATGTCCATTGCAAGAACATTCATTAAAGGCTCCCTCTTTTCCTTTAGTTTTCTAGTTAACAAGTAATTTTTATTATTATGTCTGCCAAATTTTAGATATATAATTCTATTTTTTAAAGTTATAAATCGGATAATTTTAAATTTATGGCAGTAGAAATTAAACTTGCGATTATAGATCCAATTATAATATATTTGTAAAGAAATATCTCATATGTTATAAATTTTTTTAAATATTTATTGAATTAATAAATATTACAATTTATGAAGAATAATTTAAACGTATTAATTGTCTTCCTGTTCTTTGACGCAAGAATCGGTTTCGAGTGGCATGATTTTACGTGTAAATTTTAGATAATGGAAGTTTTGTATTTCTGAATTTAGGTATATAAATTAATTTCTTACATGATAAATTTATATAGAATATAATAATAATTATTATAAAAATTAAAATTTGATCAATTTTTATAGTATCAAGTGATCATTATTAATTCTGCTAAGTCATAAACAAGAATCCCATGACATTTTAAAGTTTAAAAATTTGAATAGAATTTTTTTTTTTTGATATTTAAAAAAATTTAAAGCACAGTGTGGGGCCAGGGCTTTTCTGCATCGTCCATACTGCAATGTAGCCATGTCGAGCAGCAATCCAAAGGCCCAATTGGGTGATGGACCCACCGTTTCAATGTGCCATAAACAATGTGCAACTTTTCCCAAAATTAAAAAAAGAAACTACTATTTATAAGTTTAATTATATATTTAATTACATTAAAATTATTAAAAATAAATATAAATTCTACTTTATTTTAATTTTTATTAATCTCTCTCTTTACACTAAAAATAATAATTTTGATATAGTTAAATATACAGCTGAATATGTAAATAATATTATTTGTGAAAATAACTTAGGAAACAATTGTACACTTAGGAAACTAAAATTATACAAAAATTAATTATAGAAAATAGTCTTATTAAATATACTGATCCAATAATACTCAATATAAAAAGAGAATATTTCAAAATATAATATTAGATAAATATTTAGATGATATTATTTAGTCATTTTTGGGATATTATCAGGTGACATAGATTTTATTCATTTATTTAAATATAAGTGTATACAAATGGATGAGACTCTATATCATAAAGTGTGATTAAGATTTAATATTTAAAAAATACAGTATAAAATTTTTTAAATTAAATTTTTTAGATATTAAAATATTCGTATTATAATAAATAAAATAATTAATTAATTATTTACACATTTTTAAATATTTTTTTAAGATTAATTCCACCAATTTGATCAAAACCCGACAGGGAGCACTGCTACTATGCAATAACTTCATAAGATTATGATTTTCTAAGATTGTTAAAATTATTATATTATTATATTATATTATATTATAAAATAAAAACAAATATTATAGGTAAATATAAATTCATATTTAATGTTTTTTTTAAAGAACTTTAAACTAAAATTTTTTCCATTTACACTTGTTTTATCTATAAGATTTACAAAATTTTATGATAGGAGTCACACTTGTAACTGTAATTTTTTTTATATAGTTATTTTAAAATTAAATTTTATTCAAAGTTAAGAAATTTTAGCATTCTAATTTAAAAAAAATCATCCATATAATTCAAAAAAAATTCCAACTAAATCTAATTAATAAATAATAAATAATTTTATCATTTATAAAATAAGAAGATAACAAATCTCTTAATCATAAAATACTCTTCTTTTTATCAAAGACTTGTCTAATAAAAGAACTAACTTTTCTAATAAAATATAATAAAATATATAAAATTATCATCTTTAATTATCTTAATAAATTATTAAATATATTTTACATCATTTAAATTAAAGGGTATTTTTCTAATAATATTTATTAAAATAATTTATTTACATGGGCTCATTGTTTTTTTTTTTTTTTTTTTTTTTGGGTTGAATCCCAAAATAATAAAAAAAAAAAACAATT
>JAOVVI020009976.1:0-13302 GCA_028571085.2 Nepenthes alata
CGGAGAATTTTATCTAATTGTACGATAGTTCTAGGTCCGATTTTCTTACTGATTAGCTAAATTCAATACATTTGTTCGAAATTCCATAATCAAAATTATCATAATTTCAAGGCCAAGTCCAAGTTTCATTCAGTCACTCTTTCAGACGATTTCAGAGGTTTCCATAGTTTTGATAACACAGTTCCATGCAGAGTCTTCAAATACAAATCATTTAATAAACTGAAACTAGGCAACAATTAACATTTAAATCATCAAAATTCCAAGTTTCCAACACGATTTTCCAAATTTTCGTTCTAGGGTTCCATAAAAAACTTCCGGGCTTAAATCGAATACCAAACACATGTTTATTCATGAAATTGATGCCATAATTCCAAATACACATACAAAATCATGCATTTAAACCAAAAACCCCAAATTTTTCGAGCTAGGGTTTGCACTACGCTGTCTGGACACGAAACGGAGGCAAAACATGAGCCAAATCATGAAATCGGAGTTATCAGTGACAATATACATGTATAAACATGAAATCTAGTCCAAAATTCATGAGATTCATGCAATATTCATGTCAATTATTGGAGAACTAAAGATTTAGAGCATAAATAACGAAATGGAGATATTCGAAAGCGGTAAAAACGGAAAACGAGGTCCTAGGTATACTTGTCTGAGCTCGATCTACCGTTATTTTTATCTTGATCAGAGTGGAACGGCCGGATTCCTCTTTTTCTCTTCCCTTTCCCCTCTTCTCTCCCGCTCCTTTCCCGTGGAAATGCCGAAATAATAACGTGGAGAAAGCCTCGCGCGTATAAATACCTTGACTGGCGCTCGAGCTCCAGTCGGGCGGTAATCAAGCAGAGGTATTCTTCCAGGCTGCGTTTTGAGCACTCATCGAGCGCTCGTCAGGCGCACATCTAGCCTGCAGCACGGAAACGTTGCGTTTTCGCCATCCGGGACTCGTTTCGACCATTCTAATCCAATTTCTCACATCCTTGTACCCTAATTTTGATTATATAACCTTAATAAATCATGATTATCATAATTTAAAGCCCGAAATCATATTTACGTAATAACATTTCTCGGTTTATAATTTCGATCCCCGATTTTACCAATTCTGGAGCTTTGGGCTTTTCAATCCAATTCCTCCCGTTCTTTTTTTTTACCACAATTCAATTATTTTAACTTAATTACCTTCAAATTACCATATTTTAAAAATCCGAAACCTCACCACCCATATTAACCATATCTTGGAAACCGATACCTTACAAGGCCCAACTTTCTCTTTCTACTTCCAAACTCAATTTCCCATATTTTAAACCTAATCCTTGATCATTACTAATTCAATTTCACCCTAATTATCATATTTCGGAACTTGGGTCGTCACAATAGATACAACTAAATCCGATCTCAATAACAATATAGATTCCACTAAACCCTATCATTAATGATAAGATGGATTCCATTGGACCCATCTCAATAGAGGTTTCATCAATGTTGAGATATCGCAACAATATCTTTGAATATTATTCTGTCATTGTAAATAAAAGATCGCATATTTATGTGCCCATTATCTAGGTAAATATCACGAGATAACCTAATGCTTACCACTTTGACATGCGACCATGCATGGTCTCCAGAATTTCCCCCATTGATGTAAGGCATAGAAATCCTAATATTGTGCTTCTTGGAGAATTCCCTCTATCGACGTAGGGCGTAGGAACCTTTAACAACAAAATTCCCGCCATTGATGCAGGTTGTAGGAATTCCAAGTACCACATTCCACAAATAATTTTCCCCACCAACTCAAAGTGTAGGAATCTCAGGTTTCAGAATTCTCCCTCTGGCATAGGGTGTAGGAATTCCAATCTCAGGACTCCTCTTACTGACATGGGCGTACAAATCCTAGTTCTCAACATGTCAAACCTAGTGTTTTTTGCTATGATATCCCTTAATATCACATTATATGATAGTCACATGATTATAACTATCCATCCATTGAATAATTGACCTCATATCCACCAGGATCTGGATATCAATATCAAACGACTATAAAGTACCTTAAGGTTTCATAGATTTTGTATTTATTAAAACCGTAGTGTTTTCATATAATCTTTTTTACCTAACCATAGATATTAAGAAAGTATACTCACGGTGATCAAGGACAACGTAAAGGAATTCATCAATTAAAAGGACTAGAATAATCACTTGAATGCCCCAAGTATTCGATATGTGGCACCCTCACTAATTCCACTAAAGTGCTCTAAACTTAACACTAAAAATCATCAACCTTGGTCTCACATTTTAGATCAGGACTAAACTCTTACATCTGTCACTCTGGCGTTTGAATGTAAGCTCGCATATCGCTCTTATTCCAAACCCAACTTCTCAAGAACCAATTCTAAGTCTATTCAAACTTCTCTATACTTCTAAGGCTATTTAATAGATAAAACACTCTGATTTGTATTACTACTACTCAAAAATTACAAAATTCTCAAAACTACCTGAATTAAACTTGGCATTCTAATGTGGCACTCAAACGTCAATCATAATCTTCATTGTCACAAAGACCAATCACTATATGATTCATAGTACGTGCCACCAAGGTTGTCTGCAATATACTAATCGAAATGTTTTGGGAAAATAAAGCAATCATGGATGTAGATCTACAGATTTACTTCAAGCTAAGCTTTGACATTCAAACACGGCTCTTGTGCCAATCAAATGTCGGGGTAATCCAGTCGTAAATATATTATACGACATAGAAAATTACTTCTCTAACTATACAAGTCCACCTAGGCACACGACCACTAAGGCAATTTGTAGATCTACTACAGTTATCTACGCTATTGAATACCACAATCATAGATCTAATAGTAAAAACAATCAAAGATCATATTTCAAGCATAAGGTATTCATCTTTCATAATGGCTTATTAGATCCAAATCCAAGGTCCACAAAACTAATGGTCTCTCACATCAAAACTTTATATCTACTATGACCATCACAATATCTATAACAATAACATATCATCATATAATCATGTGAAAATTATCTTTTTGACTCTATCATAGTCATCTAGGCACATGGCCAACATGGAGTTTTCATGGCATAAAAGCATATACATGATATTAAATAACAAATGACTTCAATTATACTACACTAAGCATACGATCCAATAATTAGAAATGAAGGAGCACTTGGCCACCCCTTAAACCATGACAAGTAATCGCTTTTTGGACGAATAAAGGCTTCATTTTCATGCTAGGAGACATAGAAATCATATCATGGATTCAAGAATAAGTGAGAGGTCAAAAAGATATGGTTTTTTCATGATTTTGGTAAAATTCCAAGAGGGATATGAAATGGATAACGAAAAGCAACACGCAACACAAAAATGCTCGTACAAATGTATACATGAACCACTTACTCGAGTAATGAATATACAAAGAAGAGGAAGATGCTTGCTTGCAAAACAGACATAGAAAGTTACTTGCCTTGATGGATGATCTTGCGTACTCATGAATCTCCTCCTCCTTCTCTAGATGCACAGATCTCTCTCTTCCTTTCTTCTCAAAGTGGCAGCACAAGGAAGAAAATGGAAGACCAAAGTGGACTCTTCTAGGGTTTTATGAAATAAAAGATGGCTACGGCTTGACTCTTAAGTTTTTCCTCCTTGTGATTTCAAATTTCCAACATAAAAACTGAATTAAAATGCTCCTTAAGTCTGCCACCTCCCTCTAAGGCATCAATTAACAACTAGGGTTTAGACAGAACAGGAAGACCAGGGTTTCCTATTAGGCCCCCCCCCCCCACCACCCCCACATTTTTCTAATTCCAATTTTAAACATATAAGCTGATTTCCTCCCTTATGTTTTCCTCCTTAAAATTAGCTAGAAAAACATACTGATTGGGGTTAGAAGAGGCAAAATGTGGTGGCTAGGGTTTCAAGGACAACGAGAAGATTAGGGTTTCTAAGGAGCTAGGGTTTCCAAAGGGAGTAGGGTTTTTTATTTTCCCAACTCATAGCTCCCAATTCAATTTGTTCAAATTACAAATAAATCCCTAAATTGGATAATTATAATTTAAAATTATCTATAAATAACTAATTACTTAAATTATATCAAGGTCTATTGATGCTGAAAATTACCATGATACCCCTGGGCCAACTTCTCAAAACTGTGCTGTCCAAGCCTACCAGAATATTAGATCTGGCTCAAAGATTAATTATCTACTTTGAAAAATACCACACCGACCCAAATGTAGTTCCATCTCAAAAGAACTTTTGAAATCATGGTTCTTCCAAAAAAATTCCTTACATGTGTTGGAAGAAAGCTATCCAAAGATCTCCTGATTGACCATGAAAAGGTGTACACCGTACATATAGGTTGATTATATGCTTATATTCCATGTCTTAATTGGTGAGAGTCAAACCATCTAGTGCATGCTGTTTAAATTTTCGTTGTGCATGGTTAATAGGTCAAAGCCGTTGCAGAAGAAATGGGAATTGGATTTTTGGGAATTGGTTTCCAGCCCAAATGGAGAATCAAGGACATTCCTATAATGCCGAAGGTACTTTTCCATTTCTTCTATCCCTGGTGAAGTATGTAAGTGGATGTGACCAATTCATAGAGATGCCATGTGGGTGCTCTTATGTAATTGTGCCCACTATTGTTTCACTGCAAATGCACTAGATGTATCTCTTGCATGTCTAGGCTTTTTTATGCCTTAATTAAATCTAAATCTTCTTTGTTCCCTTTGTGAACTTGAATTCATTGCAACTGACCCAGTGCTTGAATCAGGGAAGGTATGAGATTATGAGGAACTACATGCCCAAAGTTGGCTCACTTGGACTTGATATGATGTTTAGAACATGTACTGTCCAGGTAGAAATGTTGCTTTTCAGGCCACTCATGCTCTTAGGGTGAAAATGTTTACCATTTAAATATTAATTTATACATGACTCTTTCGAGTGGGTTCATGTGGGAATTGCTGTACTCAATTGTATGGAATGACAGATGGGGAATGGAAGTTCCTCGTTAGCGAAAAAATATTAAGGAATCAATGGTTAATGGATGAAATGTTGACCAATATTCTCTCTCAAATAGGTTAATCTGGATTTCAGCTCTGAAGCTGACATGGTCAGAAAATTTTGTGCTGGTCTCGCATTGCAACCTGTGAGAAACTTTAATATTATATTCTATTCCTAATTAAGATACTTACATACATGGATTTATTGTTTCTGAGTCATTTGATGAATTGTGCAGATAGCAACTGCGCTTTTTGCAAATTCTCCTTTTACAGAAGGAAAACCCAATGGTTATCTCAGCATGCGAAGGTGTTATGTCACTCATTTTTCTAGCACTCTTTTGTCTATCTCTTCCTCAAAGTGGCTCTATTGATTTATTTCTTGTGTCAACTTTTCATAGCCATGTTTGGACTGACACAGACAAGAATCGGTCAGGGATGCTTCCCTTTGTTTTTGATGATGGTTTTGGGTGAGTGACATCTCTTTTTTGGCAACGTAATCTTGGAAAAAGATATTTCACTACATGATAAGATTTTGTTAGGATGATTGAAGAGTTGTCAGTATTTTTGCTTATAATATGATTAAGTATATACCTTAATCTCTATGTGCTTTAAAAAAGTTTTAGTTCAGCTCTAATTAGGCCCTATATTGATCTTTGCTCGCAAGGTTTGAATTTTCAATTGATGGAATCATGGAATAAATCATTGTGGTTGTGCAATGAAAGGTGTACCATGTCATTATGGTTTTACCTTGGGCATCACTTTTGGATGTAGTATCTGTTTCCTAGCCAATACTAGCTATCCTGAAATATGGATTATTATTTTCTGAGTTTGTTATTATCCCATGCCCATTCATCAAGTCCTATGGTCTAGCTTCAAACTTATGACACTACCGACCGCAACTTTTTGCCTTTGGTGGATATGAAAATCCATAATTTCAGCCTTTTATGAAAACTCTGCTGATGTCTAGCCACATTCTCCTAAATAAGACAAGCCACTCTTTGTTGTATTTTACATGTTAAAATGTTTTTGTAAATGGTTCACTGTTTTGTTGTATTTCTACTGTTGCAGGTTTGAGCAATACGTGGATTATGCTCTTGACGTTCCAATGTACTTTGTTTATCGCAAAAAGAAGTATATTGATTGCGCTGGAATGTCCTTTCGGGTTTCTATCCAATCTTGATGCACCTAATTATGCATTTACCACTTTTTGTGTCAACCCAGAAGAGAAGTGAAAAAGAAATTCTGCAGATTTGCTTTCTTAAATAAATATTTGTTCTTTTAGGAGATATGTCTTCTCTCAGTCAATATTTTCTTCTAAAAACTTTGCCTCCCAGATGTTTATCTAAGATGAGGTATTTGTCCGTTTATTTTTGTAGGACTTCATGGAGGGAAAACTTCCTGCTCTTCCTGGTGAATTACCTACATTCAATGATTGGGAGAACCATCTAACAACAATATTTCCTGAGGTTTATTGCATTTGGATGAAATTGTTTATAATTTTCGCTATGCTGGCACTGCTTGGTTTGGGCATTATGTTATCTACTATTTATGCGATCTATTCTTTTGATTCTCTCTTGTTCAGGTGAGGTTGAAGAGGTACTTGGAAATGAGAGGTGCTGATGGAGGGCCGTGGAGGAGACTATGTGCATTGCCAGCATTTTGGGTATGTTCCACCCCTATCATTTAATTATGGTTTCCTATTGTGCATGGATTAGCTCAATAGTTCATGAATCCTTATACTTTTAACATAATATGAACCCCACAAAGCCAAGGGAGATAAAGGGGGATTCCCTTTTCCCCATTTTTTCCTTTGGTTGGGGAGGGGGAGGGTGGAAGTATAGTGGTCTACAATTAAGTAGTAAGTTTTGTCATGAGATAGCAGAATTACTTGAAGAACTTGTATTCCAACCAAACACCAAGAGGGTGTCACCCATGTGAAAAAAGGAGCAGCCTCAAGAAGCATCATGGTGTGAATCCAAATCCATCACCACTAAGGCTCTGGTTGGTGGGACAACATTTTCTTGTAAATTACTAGTTTTTGGTAGGACCTATGAGAATGGAAAATGATTTGTGTTGGAAAATAAAGTCCTTCCAATGAAGGAAATTATTTTAGTTTTCTTATTTGAAAGGAACCCGATCTCTGCACTACCTTGAAAACCACCACCACCATCATTACCGCAAATGCCAATGTTCCACCATTACAACTATCACCACTGCCACCACCTGAACACTTCCCCATGAGCTTTACCACCATGCACTCAAGGCTGCCTTCCATCATCACACTACTCACTACGACACCACCAGCATACCTGTCATCACTTCCACCCTACCACTACATCATCACCTCTGCTACTATTGGACCATTACAATTTTTTTCTCCAGCCAAACTTATCCTAGAACTCTAAAATACCCAACCTTCCCCCTCATATTGGTCATGTTTGAGTCCTTTGAAGCCCCCCGAAAAAGGGAAAATGGAAAAGATACTGAAGCTAGTAAAAAGAAAACATGCAAAATGATAAAAGAGAAAAAAGGTTAGTGAGAGGGAGGGGGGGGGAGAGAGAGATCACTATAATCAAACCAAGAACTAACAAAAATCTAGATAGCCCATTTAAAAGAGCAAGGAATCTGACAGAATCAAGACTCCTTTGTTAATGTTTGATTGAAATCTTGCGAGTTTTCTATTCTTCTTTCCACTTTTTGCCTCATTGGCTTTTAATTTTTATCCTATTCAACTTTCTTTTTTTTCACTTGGTGGAAATTAAAATTCTCAATGTTGAAACTAGGGAAGTCTCAATTTTATATTCCCTCATTTGAAGAGTCCATTAAGAGGGTGGGCATAAAAATGAAAGAACGGGGACAGAAATAAGGAATTGTGTTAAACCACCATCCCCAAATCATTGAAGCATCATATTTGCATTCATACATTGTTGATCTTATTTTTAAATATCATTCCCATTCTTTGCTTATCATTTAACAAAACCTTCCAATTGAGTCTTGAACCTCCAAGCTATGCGCTTCAAGTTCCTCAGAAAATCTGAAATCTTTATTTTATTGAATAGAATTCACAAAGTGTAAAACATAGTTTAGTTCATTTCTAGATGAACCATATCAGAGTCAGGCACTTTTTTCTTGGAAATCGTCGGTATCATTATTGCTCTTTATCCAAGATGAAGATCACTGAACTGAGTCCCTTTCTACAAGCCACCACAAGCTGATTGCATGTGCCATCCGCACCTGGGCTTACTCAAGTAACAGAAGACTCCTGTATAGTGATGATCATATAGATTCTGAATTTACGTCCTACTTATGGTCTAAGCCAATAGCAAATTCTGCTTGAAGGCTGTCAATAAACAATATTTCATTGCTACCCATGGCGTCAAGGTTTCATAAGCATCGACTGATTGCCAGATGACGCTCCGCATTCATGCATTAAATAATTAAAACCAACCATTTGTAGAAGCTTTGTCACCAACCAATAGATATCAAAATTTTTCTCCTTTTCTACTACATGTAGCTGCCGTGCTATATATTTAAAGGGTAAACAATTGAAAGAGAAGATATTACAATTGCAACAGTTTACTTATGCTGTTTTAATAGTAAGTATTACATTTGAAAGGATGAAATTGCCATAAGCACCTTGCTTACACAGTTTTTCATTGAGTTCACCTGATTTGTATCATTGAGATGTTCAGATTTTACTCTGTCAAATACAGGTAGGTTTATTATATGATGAGGTATCTCTACAAAGTGTTTTGGACATGACAGCTGATTGGACTAAGGAAGAGAGAGAGATGCTGCGGAATAAGGTACAGAATCAATTAGCAATAAAAAGAGAGATGATCTTTGGACCGTTATATTAAAGTTATAATTCTCATGTGTTGTATAATGGGAGTCCTTAATTGAACTGTTGGGGAGGGGAAGCATGTGTATGTTGCTGGATAACTGAACATTGTTTTTTGATGGAAAAAAATAGCATCTGTCTGTTTTCGTTCCATTCCATTGCCAAATTGAACAGAAAGTTCTGGTTTTGGAGAATTAGACTAAGTAATTTTATCATGAGGACATTTTATGCTAAATGGAGAGGGAAGTTCGGAATTTTTTGGTGGCTTGAACTGAAGAGGCTTAATTCAATCTGTCAAGTGAATGATTGCCAGATAAATTACAACCTGTGATGCGGAGTTTGATGCAGCAAAGGAGATTACTTAATTCCACTTAACTGAGCCTAGAGATTGATGTCCAAAGGAAGAATTAGTATAAGACTGGACATGGCAAAATCAATCTATTAGATCTATTGTATTTTTAATCAATTTAATAGATACCATGTGTCCTATTAGATACTTCTAGATAGGTTTGTGGTTTCTTTCTAAAACAGCAAGAAGTGAAATAACTTCTCGTTTCCTTACAGAATACACACTTACTCAGACTCTGGTACTTCTGTACCTGTTGTCAAATAGTAACATTCAGATTAAATTTTAGTATTTTTTATGCAGAAATTGATCCACGTAATGGACAGTTATAACCTTGGCAGTTTCATGCTATAAGATGAAAATCATGCGATCTTTTATCAGATGTATTTATATACTAGTTCTAATTTTAGAATATGTTCACTAGGTACCTAAAACTGGTCTGAAGACACCATTTCGTGATGGATTCCTGGGGCATGTTGCAGAAGATGTCCTAAAGTTAGCTAAGGTAGTTGGTGGTTTTGTTGTCATACCCGTAGCTGATGGGGTTTTTTCTTTTTTTTCAATCTTCCATGCATTTGTGTTTGGTATATGATACATCTGTTCTTCAGGATGGCTTGGAGCGAAGAGGCTTTAAGGAGGTGGGGTTCTTAAATGAAGTGGCTGAAGTGGTTAGAACAGGTACTTGATGTGGGCTGAATTATTAGTAGGAGTGATCTTTGTTTTCTTTGGAACTTGTTCAACTTCGCAAGAAGAATGCCAAATCACTAGTGGGATTTTTGAATTTCCACCAGAACTTCGGCTTTGTCATTTAAGAAAGAAAATGCTTCTAGTAACTCTTAGCATGAGGAATCTTTCTCTTGATTTCACAAGTACAGAAATTAAAACTGTTTGCAGCAAATGCATAGTCAACAGGGTTTTATTAAAAGCTTTATGATTTACTTTGTTTGATGATTTGTGATAATGATCTCCAATGGCAGGTGTAACACCAGCTGAGAAGCTTTTGGAGCTGTATCATGGGAAGTGGGGCCAAAGCGTGGATCCTGTCTTTGAGGAACTGCTGTATTAAGATGGACTAATTTGTGCATGGTTTGGTAGGTCTTAATTGTGCACTGCAGTAGTCATCGGTGTTAGCATTGTATAATTAATTGTCTCAAAAACTAGTGGGCGTAGCGGTTCCAACTCCATGATGATGGGCATGGAATGAAATATTGGCCGGTAATCGATATATCGGATGTCGGATGATATATATCTGTACTGGGGCCCAATATCAATATCTCCTGATTCCATGGCAAATGGATAGCTTAGGATGTCTGAATTCATGTGCTAGACTGATATTCATGTTTGCACCCTTGTAAATGTCTGAGTTAGACTGATATTTATGTTAGCATCCTCATAAAGGTGAAGTTTGGAGCCTTAATTCTGACAGTATAACGGATAACTTTCTCAAGGGATGATTCAGCAAATTCCTCTCTCTCTCCCCCCCCCTTCTCCCTCTGGCATCTGATTTAACTGTTCAGAAAGGAAAAGAACCACATTTTGCTAACTAACTGAGTTAAGATGGTCAGAAGCTGTCCATAATAGGAAACTGCAGATATTCTCATGGTAAGCTTCTAGTTTTCTGATAAGATCTAGTTTTTCCTGTGGTAGTGTTACTCTAAGACATTATCTTTACATCAATTTAACTTAATTCAAACTATCAAGACTTTATGGTTAACAGCTGGATGGCCATGACAAAAATAAGATATTTTGTCTAAAAGTCAATAATCTGCAAGCAAATTCATTTTGCAGCTTAACTTTGACTTTGTTCTTCAATTTTAATCGTTAAAAAGTAAGAAAAGAAGTCTTGTTAGGAGACGAGGGGAGCAAAACTCATCATTTTGTATATCTTGGATTTGAGCCTTAGAGAAAGGTTTTCCTTCTCATTTTTTTGTGTAATTGGATTCTCCATAATATAGCTGTTTCCTGCCAATTTCTGACATCTGCCAACGTCCCCTCACACTGATTTTCTGTTATTGATTTGGGTTGATATCCACGTCTTCGTAGTTGTAGTGTGTGTGACACCAGAAATTTTACCAATCTCAAGTTAGGCTAACAGCATTACCTTGCAACTTTCTGAGTGTTAAGCCTATTTTATGTGATGTAGATTGAGAATTCACTGAAGGAAAGACACTGAAAAATGGGTCTTGATCTTGGAAGACAATCAAAGCTGTTTTAGAATTGAGGGTTAAAGTCCAGTCTGTGCAAGCCATGTCCAGTCTCTTTTGCACTTTGCTCTTGTTGATAACAGCGACGAGCTCTATTGCTGTCACTCATTGTTATGTATAGATTGATACGTTGCCACTGTACATGGTTACTCTTAAAGAATTTGGCCCCATGTAACCATTTCATGGATATGTTCCTTCTGGTGTTAAGACATTTCACAGGTAGACACTGAGAATATCAAAACTTGTTGCCAGATATAGCAACGCAACATACTAGGGTGGGTTTTATTCACATGCTCTGGATTAGTGTTAAATTGATTTGACATGGTTCTATGAAGTGGCATCCATCCTCTAAGCCTTGTTGTCATGCATGCATAATTTGGTATAGTATTTTCCTTTTTCCTCCTCACAGCTGCATTGGGTTGGCTTGCCTCTCACGTGTTTGCCGGTCTTCTTTTTGGTGGGCAGTTAGTGTTGGTGGTTAGTGTAGGGAGTAAATTGTCATATATCCTTGTAGTCACGAGTTTGAATTGTAGAAATGGCGTCTTGCATAATGCAAAATAAGACTATGTACAATAAACCTAAAGTGGTTCAACCTTTTTCCAAATCCCCTCTATAGTGGGAGTTTCGTGTCCCAAAGTGCTCTTTTTAGTGTTGGAGGTTGCCATTTCTTCATCTTTCTAGATGTAAAATTGTACATATCAAATGGTAGGTTTAGTCATCATTGAGTCCAAAATATTTTACTGATGCTTTTCTTCTGATCAGCGATTTTGGTGTTTGAAATTCATCAATCATTGGAACAGCGAGACACTTGTACTAGTACAGCCATTGATACATGTTATCTTCTTGTGCCATTGCTGAGTATGTGTTTTATTATCTGTGCTCTTGCTCTTACCTATTGCAGAAGACTTTGAATTATGCCGTGATGGAAGCATTGGATTCTGATGGCAGATAGCTGGCATCGCTTTTGCAATTCAGTGAAGATCATTGTGACTGAATATTCAGCTGGCCAATGAAGAGAGACAGAGAGAGATGATCAGACGTCCAATAATTGAAGCTTTTCAAACTGGCTTTGATTTGTCCGGTGTCTTAATCAGATAATCAGCTTGTATATGACTTTGTGTGAATCAAAATATTGTCAGATGGAAAAAGACTGCTGAATCTGAATCATCCCTTTTCTATGGCATTGTTGCACATCTTCTGACCGACACCGACGAGGTAAATCATTTACTATTAGCTTTTATCCTCGCCAGTATGAACAAGAAATGCAGCTGCTTATTCTCCAAAAGCTGTTTCTGCTATTGCCCGGATACATTTTGCCTCATGGATTGATTAGTATGTTCTTTGGACACTCCCCCTTCCTTCACAGGGATTAACTGTGTCCATTTTCGGCCGAGCTGATAAATTCTTATACGTTGAATGTCTTTCTGCTAATGAATGATGATGCATTCCTTTTTTCCCGATTTGGCTGTTTTTCATGATTCGTTTTGATGAAAAGATGAGAGAAGAAAGGGGAAGACAGATTTTACTTCTGTTCTTGGGTAGCCATTAAAGGAAAAGGAAGCTGAACTGAATGATATTGTTGCAGCTATGTCACAAGTTCACCCCTTACAATCCTCATTTCTTGGTATGTTTTTCTCCACTGTTAGGAAATGGTTTCTCCCCCCCCCCCCCAAGATGGAGTTATTGTCCGACTAGCAATTTGATTGTTTTCTCATTGATATTTTAGTAGGTTTTTTTTTTCTTATAAGATATTAAAATGTTAAGATAGATGAGTAAATTTTAATTAAAAAAAAAGGTAATAAATAGTAATATTCGTAAATGTTTAAAAGTGACATCTTTAGAAAATAAGATAAGAGAATAACGTCTAAAATGATTGAAGTACTTAAGAG
>JAOVVI020009977.1:0-13302 GCA_028571085.2 Nepenthes alata
AAAATAAAACATGCAAACTTTCATGTGAAACACAAATATATATATATATAAGGAAAGATGGAATAGTTTAGAAAACAAATAAGCTTATTGATGATGCAAATGCCTGAAACAATGCGTGAGTATGAACTTGTGATCAAATTCTTGTCTTGGTTTATGAATTTGAATTATTTTTTCTTCTATCCTTGAATCTAAGAAACAAATTCAAAGTGTCAATATGTATAAAAAGAACATGCATAAAATAGTGCATCACTTATGAGCTTGTGAACCAAATCTTGTCTTGATTGCTTTATCTTTTTTTATGTAATTCTTCTTATGATTTCTTAGTATGAAGTACTTGCTGAAATTATAAAATAGTTTACAACTGTCTTATCTTTTAGAATAATTTTTCTTATTATCTTAAGGGATCGGGATTGGTAGATTCTACCAGTTGAGGGAGCGAATAATTGAGAATAGATTGTGATATTTCACACAATCAAAGGCCTTAATTATTCTTTCTTTCATAACAAAGGCGCCTTAATTCTTGTTCTTTCATCATTATGTATCATCTCATGTCCTCCTCATCACGACGACCAATCTTTCATATTAATATATCATCTTATGTTTTCTCGTTATTTATATCCTAAGGATCAAGATGTCCTTATTTACATCCCGAGGATTAGGACAATCTTAAATTCTTGGTTCTTTCTTTCTCATTCATACATAATCTCATGATTCTTAGTTCTTTGTCCTCCATATTAACGCCCCGAGAAAGGCGGACTACGTTTAACTTCGTGAACGGAGTTATCATCGATAACCACTGTAACATCCTAAAGCTTGCCAATAATATTATTCGCCTCAGTAAGCGGCTTGGATATGTGGCCAGAATATCCTTGAGTCTCCACCATAATATTCGTGGCAGGCCAAAGAATATTACCTGCTGAGCGATTATTGGTCCAGTTTCTTACTATTTTGGTTAACGTGGGGGATCTTGATTATTGGTTCATGATTCTTAACATCGATTCTCAATTATCTGTGGTCATTTGAACTGATTTGTTCAGATCATCTCGTTTCCTTAGCCCTGACTTTTCATTCTTCAGTTACCACTTCATCTTAGAGGCTTACTTTATATAATTATATCTTTCAGATAATCTTTTAGAATAATTTTTAATCAAATCACAGATAAAATCCTTTAACATATGTTATTGCTTCATAACAAAACCTTTACATATCATAACTCATGATTCATGATCCTTGCATCTTCATCTTAATTCTTGACCTTCAGATTTTACATTTCTTTGTATAATTAAATTCTTCAAACAAATCTTGAGGTTCTCGATAATTTTTAACAGTATAACTTTTAACAGTATTTTAAATACCAATATCTATTAAGCTTAAATATTGCATAATACAGTATCTTCAAGCCATAACTTGTTTTTTATTATAAATTTTTTCAATTTTTATTCTAGGGTTTGGTGAACGGTGCATGGACACAATTCGGGCGTGTAACAAATAATATATACTGAAAATAAACTCACAAATCAAAATACTCATACTTAATCATGCACTTATTCATAATATCATGAGAAAAATAAAAAATATACGGTATTATATACAAATCTTAAAAGGGTTAGGGTACACTTATCTTAACCTGATTTATTATTTTTCTTACTCTAATTGGGGTGGAAGCTGCTAAATTTTTTTCATTTTTCTCTTTTTCTCCTTCTCATTCCTTTCCCTCTTCTCTCTACTATCGTGTGCGTTCTCTCCTCTCTTCTTCTCTCTCCTTCCCCCTTCCCCTTTTATAAATGAAGTCCGAAGTTGGTGGAAGAATTTGGATCACGCTTGAGCACCAAGGCACACCAATGGGTTGCACTCAAGCGCTCATCGAGCGTGAAATTTTGTTTTTTGTGCCCGGGTGGTGCCTCGAGTGTTGGTCGGGGGCACCTATTCTGTTAAATCTGCCCAAGTAACGCCTCAGGCGTAGCTCGGGCGCCGAGCCCTTGATGCCTAATTTCGCTTTCGAATTAAAATTTTATTTATTTATTTTTAATTAATATACCCTAAACTTAATTATATTAACTTAATGACTATGAATTATTATATTTTAAAAATTAGCTCGTTACAAATAAATGTTAAAGGCAGACCCCATCTTGTTATTATGGATCGATTGCACTGGTTTTGCCCAATGAAAATCGTTTGTAGCTTATGTATAATTGTGGCTTTTATTAGATTGACTAACTATGCCTCATCCCTTAATGAAGAGTTTTGAAAAGTTCACTGATTGTACTCTCGCCAAATAAAGTACACTATAATTTCTAGTGTGAGTTGAAGGGAATATGTTTTGATGTTCTTTTCCTTTCATTTGAGAGTAGCTCATGTTATGTTTGAGTTTCAGTTGTTATACGGCTAACTAGTTTTCGTATAGCAATACATCATTATTCACACGCCATTTGAAAAGAGGCATCTGAAAAATAGGTGATCATGACTTTCAATCCCATTACTGCAAAGTATAGATGCATTAGGTTGTTGAATGAATGTGCTGATACGGTCCAAAGTGCTTAATCTCCTCCAAATAGCTAACCACAAAATAAAGGTATGTGCTAGGATATGTTGAGTGCCCAAAACAAGATAGCCCCGTACCACTCTGTCTTTCGAACCTTGGAATATTTTGTAGACTGATTTTTTCATGAAAATCAATTTGACTATCACACCATTTGATCTCACCTTTCTAGGATGCATTCAGATGGTGCCTTCATTCCATGTTTCATTTCCGAAGGATGGTTCAAAGGTTGCATTAGATTCGTCAGTTGCAGCGGCCGATTCTTTGGGTGCTATAAGCAAGGCAATAGCTTTTCCCCTTTCTGAAGTTTTAGTGGGGTGCCAGGTACAGTGTATGATCTTTGTTTCTGAATTGAATGAGGGCCCTATTTCTGAATCGAATCCCTCTTCCCACTGCTCTGTTTCTAAATTTCATCCCTTGAGGGTTAATTCATTAAGCTTGGTGGATAAGAATAAACCCTCATGGTCTTCTATTGAGTAGAAAGAGGTGTCATTTGGCAATTTGGCCCTTCAATATTTTTCCCCTCTAAAATTGGCTGGCAATATCATTGAAATTTCTTCGTCTAGTGAGGTTCTTCAACAAGGGAATATGTTTGGGGTGCCACTTTAGTTTGATATTTTTATAATAAATTCCGTAATTTTCATGTGGTGAATTTCTTTGCACAAAAAATCGGGCACGATTTGGGCTTTCTCATGTGGCTGAAAACAACAATGGGTTCTTCTTCTTTTGATTCTCCCATGTAGAGATGTTGGAGAAATGTGTCACTTAGGGACCTTGGGCATTTCCGGGACTCACTCTTTTTCTTTAAGTGCTAGAAACCTGGAATGGTATTGTCCAAGGATGAGCATAAGACATTCTCGATTTGGATTAATATATTTAACGTCCCTGTTGAGTTTTGAACTCCATTGGACCTTAGATAGCGAGTGCTATTAGCAAGCCGATTCAATTGGATGCTAATACAGCAAGAATGGAACATATGTATTTCATTAGAGTTTGTGTGGAGGTTGAAGCGTCTGCTACTCTCCTTGACAAAGTTCGACTGAATATTGAGACTAGTTCAAATTTCGGGATGTACCAAGTAGTGGAAGTGGACATTGATTATCAATGGAAGCCCCTTCATTGTGATACTTGTCAGCAAACTGGCCATGGTAAAATTCAATGCAAATCAAACCTAATTTATCAACCTATGGGGTGGATCCTCCCTGATACCCATTTGACACATGCTAAAGTAGCTAAGGAGGATAAGAAAAGGGGCATTGCTATTGTCTCTTCCCCTGTTCCAAGTCCATCCATGCCTTCATCCAATTCTTTTGTTGTTCTTCAAGATGTTGACGAGGCAAGCTCTTCTCTTGGAGATGTTGTAATCCCTCACATTGTTGAATCGACTGATTGTGATTTAGGATCTGTGCAACCAAATGCAACTTATGACACTATTGATGATTTGAGTGCTATGTTTCCTATGAATTGGGTCATTTCGCTACCTAAGCAATTTGAGCAGAAAGAAATTCCTATTGCTGCATCTAATGTCATCCAACTCAAGTTCAAGAACGATTGGGTCAGGATGGGTTAGTGGCAAGAAATTTTATTACGAGTAAGAAAGATGATGTGGTTATGCTCCCTGCAAATCCGGTTGGTGTGCATACTTTATTGAAGGCTTGTGTCCCTTCAGCATCTTCCACCATGGGTGTTCTTACAAGCAAGGACAAACCGATTCTCAAATCTATTTTGAAGCATCCAAAGGGGCCTACAAGAAATAAGTACCCTTCTACACACTCTCATGATTTATATAGCTTGTTGGAATGTCCGTGGGCTCAATGGTTGTATTAAAGCTCATGAGATTCGACAGTTTATTCATTTATCTCATTGTTCCATTGTTGGGTTGATTGAAACTAAAGTTAGAGAAAATAATGCTGCAACGAATGCAAAGAATTTGATACCTAGTTGGAACTAGATTATGAATTATTCTGTGTCATCTATAGGCCGGATTTGGGTTGGATGGGATGTTGAAACCATGGAGATGGCTATACTCTCTACAGAGGATCAAATTATCCACTGCAAAGCCTACAATAAAGTGGATAGGAATTGTTTCATTTATCTATGGCTCAAGCTTAGAAATTGAGTGGCGTACACTTTAAGATAGCCTCCGTGTGAAATGTAATCAGATTCATGTTATTCCTTGGGCTGCATTGGGTGATTCTAATGCAATTAGATCACCTTTTAAAGGATTGGAGGGCGAATGCAAAGAGCTCCATGGAGTTAGATAAATGTCTCACGAATGATGCCATTCAATGGATGGCATATTCTACATATGGAATGATGGTCGGGATGTGGTTGCATGTATCCATAAGAAATTGGACAGAATTCTTGTTAATGGAAATTGGCTTTTAGTGTACATTGCATATAAAGCTTCTTTTGTTTTTGGATAAGTAATTAGTATATTAAAATGAAAGAATTTACACAACTATATTCTTACTGTAGGTGATGTATAGCCTTGAAGTTAGAGCATATGAGTTAGGGCATTTCCTGAGCTTCATATTACATGCCATTCATATAAAATGAGAAAAAAAGATTCAAATTAAGTTTGTCTAATAGAAGCTAAAGGAAGGTTCCATCTGTCATGATGGATCGGTTGCCATTGTTACGTTCGACGGTAGTCATTTCCAGCTTTTGACAAATAGTGTCAGTGATTAGATTAACTAGCTGTGTCTCATTCCTCGGTTGAGATTTGTGAAAAGTTCTTCGATTGTGCTCCTACCAAATGAAGTACACCATAGCTACTAAAGTGAGCCGAAGAGAGTAAGCCTTGATGCTCTTTCCCTTCCATTTGCGAGCTGCCCAGATGATGTTTGAGTTCCAGTAGATGTAAGGCCAACTAGTCCAAGACTTGCGAGACATCAATTTTCACACACCATCTGAAAAGGGGCAGTGGAAAATTAGATGGCCAAGGTTTTCTATTCCATCACTACATAAGATACACATATTAGGTTGTTGAACGACATTATTAATACGATCAAGAGTGCTTAATCTTCTCCAAATAGCTAGCCAGAGAATGAAAGCATGTGCAAGGATCTGTTAAGTTCCCCAAACAAGTTGGGCCCTTACCACTTCATCTTTGGATCCTTGGAAAATTTTGTATGCGAATGTCACAGTAAAACACCATTTGGGCTATCACTCCATCTGATCTCATCTTTCTGAGTTGAGTTCGGAGAGTCATCTTGCATCTTGTCCACAATGCTAGCCACCTCCATATTGTGCTCATTGGGCCACCTCAATGCCCCATGACAAATGATTATTTGAACTTTAGTGTCTCGGGATAAGCCAGTGACGGTCATCAGTTGCCCTAAGTATCTATCACAAAGAGGCACCACCAGATGCCAATTGTCTATCCATAGGAAGGTCCTAGCACCATCTTCAATCTAATAACAAATCTTGAGGTGAAGATTGGGGCGCAGCTTCATTATCTTCTTTCAACTCCATGCTGCAAAGTCAAATACTTTTGTGGTCTATATGCATCTGTCTCTAATCCTATATGTATGAATCATGTGGACCACACTAGAGTAGGATCTTTAGTAACCATCCTCCATAAATGGTGAGCTATTAGAACCTTATTAGTTGTGATGAGATTTGTGAGTCCCAAACCTCCTTCATCCTTTGCTATACATACATCCTCACAAACTACTTTTGTCGACGTTCTCCCATTAATGGATCCATGCCATAGGAACCGTCGAATGTAGTACTCTATCTTCTTTAAAACAATTTTGGAGATAATGAAGATCAAGGCCTAATAGAGATGAATTATGGATAAAATGAAAGAGATAAGTTGGAGCCTACCACCAAAGGATATCCTTTTGTTCTTCCAAGATGACACTCTCTTTACCACATTGTCTAGTATAAGTTTGCAATCCTTCTCCAAGAGCCGAGATATGATAAGTGAAATTCCTAAATATCTTACCACTAGCCAGCTTGTTTTGTAATTAATATTATCTTGGATTAACTTCATTATGCTGTCATTTTCAGTATATATAAACATTTCACTTTTATGGCACTTGGATATAAGAAACTGGACTTATAACTCGTATGTCTACAGGATTACCTTGAATAGCTCCTAGCATTCTAGTTTCTAGTTGTCACCCAAGCCCATACAAGGCGATCTAATTGTATTAAAATCCCTCAAAGCAACCCACAATACCTCAAGAACCTGATCACTTCTAACTCGAAGGCTATTCCAAAAAACATACCGCTCAATCTTCGAATTCAACCCATAAATAAAAGAAACGTAGAGGAACTTATGGTCAATTTTGTTGTGGGCTTTGCGGTGAATAAATTGATCATCTTTGGAGAGGATATCTAGATCCACCATTCTTCTATCCCAGCCAACTCATATATAGCCTATAGATATTGTTGAATAATTTATAGCTCAATTCCAGTTAGGCATCAATTTTTTGACCATCTGCTTAGCATTATTCTCTTTAATTTTTGTTTCAATTAATCCAACAATGGAGTAGCACGATAAAAAGATAAATTATCTAACCTCATGAGCTTTGATTCAGCAATTAAGCACACGGATATTCCTGCAATACTAATCATGAGGATGAGTAGAAGGGATAGTTTTTCTTTTAGGCCCCTTTGATTTTTTTAGTTTTGATTTTAGCGGTTTGTCATTGCTTGGAGGCCCCTTCAACCTTGAGGATAAGGGAGTATTAGAGGTCTCAAATTGAACAGCAGAACCCCCTTGAAGTGGGATATCATTAGTCATAGAATACAGAAGTGGCTCAATCAGTTCGATATGGAAGTGACTAGCATTTTGGACAACATGCCAAATTATTATCCAAATATATTTCGAAAATATGAGATCAAATGGTGTGATAGTCAAGCTGGTATTTTCATGGTGAAATTATCCTGCAAGATATTCTAGGGTTCTAAAGATAAAGTAGTGTGAGTCTATCTTGTTTGGGGCCCTCAACATATCTTGGCATATGTCTTTATTTTGTGGTTGGTTATTTAGAGGAGATTAAGCACTTTGGACTGTATCAGCATCTTCATTCAACAACCTAATGCATATATACTTTGTAGCAATGGGATTGAAAGCTAAAATCACCTATTTTTAGATGCCCTTTTTCAAATGGCGTGTGGATGATGATATGTCGCTATGCAGGAACTAGTTGGCCGTATAACAATTGAAATTCAAACATAACACGGGCAGCTCTCAAATGAAAGGGAAAGAATATCAAAGTATACTCCATTTGGCTCACACTAGCAGTTATAGTGTACTTTATTTGGCGAGAGCGCAATTAGCAAACTTTCTAAAACTTTTCTCCGAGGGATGAGACACAACTAATCAATCTGATCAAAGCCACAGTTAGATACAAGTTAGAAATAACTTCCATTAGGTGAGATCAGTGCAACAGATCCATCATAATAAGATGGAGTCTGCCTTTATACGTATTTGTCGGAATTAAATTTAATTCTATTTATTTTTTATTTTATCTGCATGGCATATAAAGTAAAGTTCGGGATATGCCCTAACTTATATGCTTTAATTCTAAGGCTACAATGACCTGAATTTAGAATGTAGATTGTGTAAATGTTTTTTTCTTAATATACACATTACTTACCAACAAAAAAGCTTCAATACCACACCATACTCTTCTAAATGGATGGGAATCCATTGCATTTGAATTGCATCCACACATCCCTCCTGAAGATGCATTGCCTATCATTTGTCATTACATATGAAATAAGGAGCAAAACAAAATAGAGTTGTGAATCACACCTCATACTCTCCACTGACATATCTCTATGCATTAAGGTTAGAAACTTAGACTCCTTGGATGATTGAACACATGAAGGGAATAATTTCTAATCGAAGCACCGTTGGAAGTCCTCCCAAATGACGTAATCAGTTGTTATGCCAAGCTCCCACTTGAGTATCTCTGATCTGCCTCCCCAATAAAGCGTTGAATATCCAAATGACCTTGTCCATTGTCCCACAATGTATCACCTTAAAAGCTTCCCCTAACCATGCCATCCATGCTTTAATAGGCAGGGGATCTAGTCATCTAACAAGCTCAAGAATCTTCTGATTCGTAAAATCTCATATCAATTAGTGATCACTCTTCCATGCTCGTGAATCCTCACCAGTCCTAGGCGTTGTTGCTACTCTTGGTCTAATAATTTGGGCACTAATAGCTTGGTTTACTGGATTGTCATCTCACAGAGTGCCCCACACACTTCAGCTATCTCTTTGACATTATTGCTCAGAGGAGCACCAATAGATCTTCTACCATTGACTCTCTATTATTCTAACATCTCGCAAAACAAATAGGCGCTTAGAATCTTCTCTATTCTAAATTTTCCATTGACTAAAGATCACTATACCTAGAATATCTTTAAAACATTCAATGTCCTTAGTCACTTAAAGAATTCTAATATTCATTGAATATTTTTGATTCTCAAGTCCCCAAGGGTTCTAATATGACCTTATTTCTGTAATATTATAAATTCGGTGACTAGACCTAAATTACCTAACTCAGGCAGAACCTTGAAAACTTGAATTATCAATGCTCATCATAAATATAATATTCATCATAATATCAAACTCTTCAAAATATAAGATAATATAAATATTCATAATATAAATAAATTTCAATGGGGTGTAGTCCCGACAAGATATCAAATGTATGCTAAACAAAAAAGGAATCTTCCATCTTATAATATGAAAATAGTTAGATTATGGAATTATCTCTCTATCTGAAGTTCTGCAACAAAAAAATAGTCTCTACTAGTTCTCTAGCAATAGCTCTACTATAGAGTCAAGAACATACAATGGCAATCTAAAAGTCTAACAAATGATATAATCAACAATATCATAATTAATAATCATTTCAGATAATAATAACTAATATGTAATAGCAATAATGACATACAATTAAATATCCACCATTTGAGACCCAATACCACATCATAATTACAACTCAAAAGTTATAAGAACAACTATCAAGGATCTTCATGGAAACCAAATTATATGAATACAATCAAGATTCCACAGAATCTAAATATTAATGAGAATATATGTTTCATTGGAACTATCTCAACTGTGGTCACCATTATATGAGGTATCTCAATAATATCTTCGATCATATTCTATTACTGTAAACTAATGACTATATGCCTGCCACCAATGGCCAGGTAATTACTATGAGATAAACAATACTCTCAAGTTCAACATGCAACCAACTCAATAGTCTCACAATACTTTACCACCTTAGGAGAACAAATGATATACTCAATCCACATGATCATATCCTCAATATATCACATTTGTATTCCTGTTGTCCAATTGTGATCTATACACATATGAGGTTCGAAATGCTCCATCTCCATATCCTCAAGGTCCCAATGGGACCCCCATCTATAAAGGTAGGATACTAAAACAACATGTCAAGCCCAAAACTAAGCAGCATGATATCTCTCAATATCTCAACACGTATTGTCTATAAGACTAGAATTATCCCTCTAAAAATAAGGACCCCCATCTATAAAGGTAGGATACTAAAACAACATGTCAAGCCCAAAACTAAGCAATATGATATCTCTCGATATCTCAACACGCATTGTCTATAAGACTAGAAGTATCCCTCTAAAAATAAGAACCTCAATCTACCAGGATATGAAATAGATATTGGGTGACTATAAACTATCCTAATATTTCATAATTTTCATACTCTTTGATACACTAAAATTTTCATATAGTCTCCTCTACCCAACCATAAAGCAATTAACAGAGTAGAATAACAAGATTCATGAGCATCTAATGAAACAAGGATGGTTAACCATCCATGTTATTATGGAAGTGATTCCTCACCTCCCTACCGAACCCATAAGATCCTACTCAATTATTACCGGACTAGCCGATTTATTAATATTATTTTTAAAATCATAAAAGTACATGCTATGTTATCACTATCAGACTAAACTCATGAATCACCAATTTTAACCAATAACGATCTAGCTGATTATCAAGGAGCTACCCAATAGGATAAAATATGTCAAATCATCAACAATATATTAACCATAATAAAAACATGGAATAGCCTAAATTATAAGGATTTATTCCCTGAAATTTTCCTCCCTAATTCATCACCTGTTAAGAAAAGTAGCAGCAACAACAGTAGCTACAACGAAGCAGCACATGGAGCTAGTTTCCAATGTTCAGCATCACATATTTGTCAATTAATTGCTATCTCTTTGGATAATTGAAATCACATTTTGTAAATGTGATATTTAACATAGCATATTATAATTTCAGAACAATAAATTTGCTATTATAAATACATTGATTTATTATGTAAATGATTAGCCAGGCTATCAACTACTTCGACGAGAGGTGAGTTAAAACCATATTTCAATGTTTATTATCATGTCTTCGTCCCTATTTATATATTTTTGGGTTATAAGACTCTCATTTCATCATTGTGAAATTAAACATGGCACATCATAGTTGAAAAATGACAAATTCATAGATACTAAAGTATTGACTAAATGTTTAAACAGTTGGACCGAAATTCGTTCGATAAGAATGGTTTCCTTGACCCAATCACTGTTCATCTTTTTCCCATTTCTAATTTATTGTAGATTCGAGTTAAAGTGTCTTAATTTTTATCATACGAAAGTTATCTTTGTGTAACAACATAAACCATTGATTTCTACACAATTTATAAGAATATCACTATTAAAAGACTCCATAAATGGAGTTGAGTTGTGACTTTTAACGAATAGCGAATGAGTTACACTGAAGTGTTTGAGATTCAATTTGGACAATGAAATAAGCAACCATAAGATATGGACAGACACTTTGCAAGAGGATAGTATCAAGAAGGATTAAGGATCCACTTGCCTCAAAATGTGTGAAAATGGTAGATCGATAAATACAAGCAGCAACCACTATTATTCCAAGAATGGGTTATGAAGTTCCCATCAAAAAATAAGTCCAAGATAAAAAAGGGTAAAAGACTTTAGTGATTATACTTTTCTCTCCCTCTGTCTCTCACGACTCCTCTCTACACTAGGTAAAGCACTAAGATGTAGCAAATAGGAGTAAGTGAGTTGTCTCCGCTTCAATAAAAAGCGAATGATGTGCAAAACAATCAAAGAGGAGAGGTTAGAGGATGAATCAAATTTTTTTAACTGAATTCTCTACTTTTTATTTAATAGTTAGATTAATTAAAAGATAATTTGATCCCGTGTGTAAGAATGGTAGGGTGACTAACGTAATGAGAGCGAAATAAGAGTTTAAGTTGAGATGTGAAAGTATTAAAAGTTGTAGCTTGGGGTTCGACCCAAGTCTTGCTATTTATTTTTATATATGTTTTGTCCTAAAGTGATAGTTAAAGGGTTAGAATAAGTTTAACAACACAATGGATGATGGGTAGAGTGCATCCATGAGGCAACTGAGTTAAGAGCATGGATAATTAAGAGCATGCACAATTAAATTTATAGTTAGGATTATACCTTAATATTGACATCCTACTTAATTAGCTTTCATTTTTTTTAATCACATATGAACACATATTTATGTGACAACAACCCCAGTTAATATGCTAAGGCGCTAAGAACAAATATTGACTTGACTTATGATAGAAAATTACCAATATACCCTTCAAATATTCTTGTGAATCCGATTCATCTAATCTCCATACGAAACTAACCTAAACTTGCCTGTAATTATTATCACATTAATTATTTTTATTAATGATCCCCTCCACGTTAAGAATTTAATAAATTCAAATCAAAATATTACATTTTTCTTCTCATTTTTTGCTCTTACTGGTTTTTAGCCTTTCCTTTTATGCCTAAGGTTTATCCCTTGTTTTGGGGATACATAAATGTAGAGGTAGATTGGGCTCCTTAACCCGCTCTCTTTTGAAGAAATTTTGTATTATTTGATTGCCTCTTCTCTCCACGTGGCATGACCTCATGTTGGCCATGTCAACCAAATGCGTTTATTTAGTTATCTGCCGTACCGTTTAGTATTTTCGTCTGCTATTATAGTCCTATTTTAGTGTAATAACTAGGAGACATGTATGCAATCTTTGTGCTTTTTCAAAGCATAAGGGCACCGTTGGCTTTTGTTGTATGAAACGTTTGCTCCTTTTTAAGTTTTGATGCTAATTGATCGAAGCACCACCAGCTACACGATTTCAATTATATCCAATACATTGAGAGTTAAAACGCCTCATTACGATATTAAGACTCGATCTTTTTAGTGTGTCTTTATTTTCACATTGTATTTTTTTTTTATTTTATTTTGGGGGGGGGACAATTGACATATAAAATCTTATTTTTTAAGATTTTAATTGTCATACTGAGGCTTTACAAGTTATTTATTAATAGAATTGAAATTCGATATTTTTGCATTGGATTTCCCAACACATCTATGTAATCCAAGGCCTCAATTTTTTCAAAAACGTGTTAACATAATACATGATTATTTATTAAAGTTTATTAATATTGAGAGTAATATATCAATTTATAATATCCCAACCTATCTATAATCTATATAAAACCTTAATTTTTTTTAAAAAATGCATCAACATTGATGCGTGCCTAGATCCGACTTTAAACAGATTCGGGTCGACTGGTCATCTGGATCCGGCCTCATTCACCGAGTCTGGACCCTGCACACCACTACAACAAACAAGAGATCAGGTGTCGGCGGGATGTTGTCTCACCGCAGACACTCCGACGCTCAAGTCAGTAATAAG